>CM061141.1:163455073-163529029 GCA_030789695.1 Scilla litardierei
AGTGCTCTATTGCCCGCAGGCTGTGTAAAACATTTTTATGAATGATGTTACATGGCATGACATGAGTATAGTATGTTCTTTCATTCTGGGGTGTCCACACGCACACACACAGATAATTCCTAGCATGACAGTTATAGCAATTTATACCTAGACTTCGTTGTCAAGTGTAGGCTATCGTGAGGGGTCCCAGACGCTATCATTTCACGTCCGGTTCTCTTGTTCAACAATTTACAATTTTAAGAAGGAAGTGGCCTAGACGTGGCCGTAACTACGCAAGTGGGTACACTTGCCTGTGGTGGCAAGAAGAACGTCCGTCGGAAGCGTCTCGTCACTGGCAGCGTGTCGGTCAACATCCGCTGTCACAAGTCAACGGGACCAGTTTAGCAAATCCTATTAAGTTGTCTCTAAGTTGATCGTGGCTATCTTATCAGTTTCAAGTCAAATTTGAATGTTCAGCCTATCCGACGATTCTACCCTAAATGCACAGTTACAAAGTCCGATCGTCGATCTACGGTTTCACAACATTTTAAAGGAGCGTAAAATAAATTTAGTGGGTTAAGTTGTCAATTTTTTATTTCGGGTTCAATGACGTTTTTTTTGGGTTGCTAAGAGCGAGAAGACCAACCTAGTGCGACGAACGTTCACGAGTCTGACGTCAGATCTGAAACGATGATGGGCCTCGTCGTCTCCGGTTCCTCGACTGTGGGTAGCACAGTAAGGAAGTCGCCTCGGGATCGTTCCGGCTATGGGTGGCGCCGCGAAATGGTAATGGCGTCGGGGTCGCCTCGGTTGCGAGTAGCGCAACGAAGCGGCTTACGGTAGCGGTAACGGTAGCGACGTCAGGAGGCTGTGAGATCCTGCGGCATGTATGGGCTTCGAGGGACACAAGGGATCTTATGTGGACAGTAGGGGCAGATCGGGATGAGGTTTGCGCGCGGGTGATGGCCGTGGGCTGCCGGGGGATAGGAGGTGGCCGGCGACAGCGGCTAAGGGGGATGACCGGCAGTTCGGCCTGGGTTACTGCGGGTAGGGGAAGGCCGGTGCAAGGAAGAGGGGGCCGGAGCTTTGTTGTCAAGGGGATAGAGAGGGCTGTCGGTAATAGGGGGTCTGCTGTGCGGTTTGGAGGGCAGGCTAGCAGGGCGGTTGCTGTGGCGGAGGGGGTTACCGCATGGTTGTGCTGGGGTGATAGGGGGTGCGGCCTGCTGGGGTGGCCGTCGGCAAAAGGGGGTGGCCGGTAGTTTTTTTAAGGGAGAGAGAGAGAAGAGGGCTGATCGGTGCGGGGCTGCCGTGGATGGGAGGGGGTCGGCGGCTAGGTGGATGTGTGAGTTTCCAAGGGGGAAGACGTGATGGTAGCTGGGTTTTGGAGAACAAAACCCTACAGCTTTGTTATGTTATAAGAAGAAGAGAGTTTCTAAGTGGGGGAGAAAGAGGGTGGACTTAAGGGATATATGGGAGAGAGTGTGTGTGAGGGGGAGGGTAGACTTAGTGTGGCATATAGCCTAGGAATAGTTGATATGATACGTAGGATCCCTAGAGATTAGATTAGATTTGATTAGGATTAGGATTTGAAATTTGAATTAATCTTAGGGAAAAAGTCGTACATTAAAATAATTAAGGTGAAAGGTCAGTCTAACAGTGTCGGAAAAATACGAGAAATATATCGGGACGATCGTGACGACGAGAGAATCGAGGATACAGTGGTCAGTCACGTGCTAGGTTCACCGAAAATGATAATAAAAATAAATAACCAAACGTTGAAGTCTAAAGGTTATGACACCCCTTCATTCAAAGCTGATTTGTGGAAGAATGACCTGTGAAATGACGTTCATAAAAATTTCCACAAATAATTACTCTCTCTGAGGGTCACAACGACATATAACTTCGTGCGTTTAGGATACAAGAGGAGGTCAGAATAAATACGCGTACAAAAAAGAAAGTACGCGCTGAAATACACACGGTCGAAAAAAGACCGTTACAATCTTTTAGTTGTTACCATGAGATATAAGGGTTGTTGGGCATTATAAATGGTAAATTTTTGAACATTGAGGATTGACACCCTCAAATTTTCGGGATTATTAAGATTTATTTGTATTAAATTAAGGTGATGGTTTCGTTTCAAGAGATGCAAGCCTACGAAATCCTAATTGATGCGGTTTGCCCTGGGAAACACCCCGGAGAAATTTTCAGAACCACCTTGCATCAGGACAAGGTATAATATCGCATGGACCTGATAATTTACAAGTAAAATATTGCATCTTCTTTTGAGGTTTTGTTGCTGATTCTCAAGAAAAATGGGGGAAGCAGTTCTAATGAGGTAGTGCTTGGGATCGATCGATCGATCAATCTATCATCTAATTTCTTATTTCGATCATTCTCTTTGTTTTCATGATTGATTAGATTAAGATTGATTTGTTTTAAATTAATGTGATGGTACCGTTACTAGCGCTTCAATTCTATGGAATCTTGGTTATGCGGTTTGCCCTGTGAAAAACTTCGGAGAAATTATCCAAACCATGTTGCAACTGGACAATGTTATATATATATATATATATACACACACACACACACACACACACACACCCTTTCAAGGATTTTGCCATCAAGCCCTAGGTATTATCCAGAGCTTTTTTGTTCAATTAATCATCAATTTGGTTGTAAATTTCATCTTTATTACTGTCCCATTGGGCCGTTGCATTTGGGCACAAGGGTTATGTTTCATTCTTATAATGCTTTCCTCCTTGGGAAAATTGTATTTAGATCATTTATTTTGTTTGCAATCTTAGTTTGGCAATTTTTATTGGGTTCCTTGGCTTCTCATGAAATCTTGGTATTATTGTTTTTGTATTCCATCCAAAAGTGGCATTTGCAGATGTTAGTCTTGAAATCTATATATTTAGGTTATATTCATGGGCAAGGTGAAGCCTTACATACTCTTGAGTTGAGGCAATTACTCTTCTCGATCAAAGATTTCATACAAGCAAGAAGCAGGCATGAATATGAGATTTCATTATAGGGGAGTTAAAATATTTTGATCAGCATGAACTCTACCCAAATTTACATTTGTTTGTTTATACTAACATTTGTTGGTACTGTCATTATTCAATTTTCATATTTTCTACCTGCCATTATGTATCTAACCGATGGCCTACCTAACGTTGTGTTGTGTAGGCAGACACATATACATGTTGTGAATAAGAAAAGTTGTTACAAATTTTGACATTTTGATCAATTACCCTTGCTACCATATTGTAGAATATAGTATTACGAGCTGTGGGTCATATCATATATATGCTGCATTTTTTGCACTACCATTCAATTGTTACAACATGATATAAGGGTTTCTGGGCAATATAAGCGGTACATGTTTGAACATTTATGAATGACACCTCAAATTTTGGGGATTATTAAGATTGATTTGTTTTAAATTAAGGTGATGGTGTTGTTTTAAGCATTGCAAGCCTATGGAATCTTGGTTGATGCGGTTTGTCCTGGGAAAACTCCGGAGAAATTATTAGAACCACATTATCTTCTTTTGAGTTTCTGTTGCTGATTATATATGAGTTTAGAGGTATCAATTAATTGATATTTCTTCATTTTTTATTAAAAAATATTAAAGTTATCTTTGAAGTACTTTTTAAATTTATTAGCATGTTATTGTATGAACAGTTTGTCTAATAATATGGTAGTTATTTGAGGAAGCGCATTATCCTTTTCTTTTCTCAGTTGGAAATTAGTTTGCCTCAATTGGAGATTAATTTAATATTTAACTAATGAATTAAAGAAAATACTGATAACTAATCTGCAAATAGTTTAGAGTGCTTTGTGGATGTAAATTTTAATAATCTTTCTTAAACAACTATGTCATAGTGTAAAGTAAATTCATATGCATACTTGGAATTTATAAGCAGCTTCTGGATCTCCAGAATTTTTATCTGGCGGCATTAGCCTTGCTTAAAAAAAGTGCACATAACCGATAACACTATGGACTAGAAAAGCCAAGAAAATAATATGGATTAAAAAAACAAGGGAAAGAAGCAAATACATAATAATATTCGTGTTGTTTAAATCTATTAGGGCTTCCTTTTAATATAGGATCCATTGAATGATGTGCGCATGCTATATCGGTGTTAAATTACATATCTCCATGTCTTGTTAATCGTTTATTTCCTTCCATAATTTTAACTCTTCTGATGGAGGACAAATCAAAAACTGATATATTTTATAATTTACAAATTCATGTCTGATATTTTTTAAAAATTTACGAACGAGAAAATATCGAAAACAAAAGGTCCAACTCTCACTGATCACCAAAAATTTACAGAAAAGCCATGTGTAGCAGCAGTTCATAGAGCCCCTTCATCTTGGCTCCCCCTCAGTTGTCCCAGAAATGAAGAGCATGAATATGGAGAAGAGTCCGATATCCCAATAACAACAAGAAGAACAAATCAATATCCCTCGATCTCAAACCCAAGCGCATGGGCTCTTATACTTCCAGTGTGAAATTCAGCCTGCTCCACTTTTAGTCTGAGATTCCCTGGCGAATGTATATCAACTCCCTCTCATTTCTCTTCTTCAAACCCTAATTAATACATGTAGGGTTGTTAACGAACGAGCTTGAACCGGGATCTTGGTTTTGTTCATGAACAAAATCCATGTTCAAGCTCTGTTCGTTTACAAACCGAGATCTAAAAACATGTTCAAGCTTGTTCGTTAAGCTTAACGAACGAACGTAAACGAACGTAAACGAACATTTACCGAGCTTGTTTACGAGTAGTTCATCGAACATTCTGTTCGTTAACAAGACTTATCGAGCTTGTTCGTGAACATGTTCAGGAACATGTTAGTGAACACACATTCAATATTGTTCATGAACAGATTTAAAAAAAACGAGCGAATGTCATTTTTTAATCAAGAATAATTATATTTAACCATAATTGTCAATGACTAAATTAATTCAATAAAAGGATTAAATATTTGCAGGACAAAAACAAACAATCCGGCTCCATAAATCCCATTCCAAGCATACATTCCAAGCATAGTAAAAATATATAAATGCAATATAATGTAAGAACCCAATATTCCAACAATTTCATCAGCAATGTATTATAATGAACACTTAACGAGCTTGTTCATGAACATAAATGAATGAACACAGTTATGTTCAAGCTATGTTCGTTTACTAACCGAGCTCTAAAAATCTGTTCAAGCTTGTTCATTAAGCTTACCGAACGAACGTAAACGAACATGTACCGAGCTTGTTCATGACTTGTTCGTCGAACGTTCTGTTCATCAACCGCCCTAAATATATGTAATGTGCCACATTTAGGAATGAATGTTAATCCTGTTTTATATGTAGGGATTTTAATATATGTAATGTACCACATGCTTCTTCGCTATATTGATAAATATATGATCTTGATGTGTTTCATAATGTTATAGGATCATTTCCTTTATCAATTTTGTCAGCCTTGATCGGAATTTTTCAATTTATTAGCTTTAAATCTGATGATTTATTGAATTTTTGAGTCTTTTGGCACATGTTTGATGGGATTTATCAATGATCAAAAGTATATAGTTTCACCATTAGATGAGAATGATCAAAATCACACACATGCACGTAGTCATATCATATTCCCTAATTTGACTGGGAAAAGATTTTTGAATGTAGGAAGTTTTCAATGGGGGAAGATTTTGATTGGGTTGAAAAAAATTTGAGGGATGGAAAATTTTGAATGGGGGTGGATTTTTAATATGGGAAATGTTTTAAGTGGGGGAAAGTTTTGAATGTGATGTGCCATAAGGGTGTGTTATGACTATCTATCATTATACAATTGAGGTATGTTTTTGAATGATGTTGCTGATTAGGACAAAAGTATTGATAGAAAGACGGGTGTGCTCAAATCTTGAGGAATTAATAGGTATGATGAGAGTTTGTAAAAAATTTGGGAGGATTTAATTTTTTTTAGAGAAACTAAATTCTCTTGAGGAAACCAAATAAAAATAGTTGCGCTATAATTATTGTCGTTTGTTTAGAATTATGTTATCCACAATTTTGAGGTGGAATATTTTAAATGAACTGTGCCCTTAGGGCATGGGTTATAACTAGTGTGTGTGTGTGTGTGTGTGTGTGTGTGTGTGTGTGTGTGTGTGTGTTTACAACATGATCAACATTGAACCATTCTACAATTAAGTACATAATGGCAACATGCTAGTTATGCCACATCCTACAATATTTTCACCGTCCTACAAATATGTTCATACTAACATGTTAATATGCTCGTAAGGCCCACAAGCCACATCCTGTTGGTTCATGGGTTATGACCAATGTTGTTTTGATGATGATCACCATTATGTTGTTTGCGAATCATCTCAATTGTTTTAGTCTCAGATTTAACAATTGCTTATCTTGATGTGGAGACAAAACAATAGGTGATGAGATGATGATGGATGATGGCTCAAGGCTATGTAGCAAAGAATTGCATGAAGCATAAAGATTCAAGAGTATTTTTACTTTATACTTTAGGTAATTTTACCTTTGCTAAATAGAATATTTGTAGCCTTGAATAGATGCACAACACTCACATTTACATCATATCCATCTTAGCGTTCATTAGAAATCATGTTGAACCCATCCCAATTGGTCCATTGCTCTAAACACACATGGGATAGGTGCCTGGTGAAGGGTCACTAGACGCGTGGCGTGTCTGCTTTCTGATCAACAGAACACAGCCTTGGGCCAGTTACCTGATGCTATATGACCAGGCGTCTGAATAGTTGGTTAGACGTTTGGGTCAGGTACTCTAGGTGCCTGGATAGTATAAGCAAACTTTCTTGTGCTCTCTGTCTGGTTGGACCCATAGTTGTCAGTCGTCTAAAGATGGATTCTCAGACGCCTGCACAGTGTCCCAGATGACTGAGTGGTGTACTCCAGACGTCTGGTTGCCTTGAGATGAAACTTCTGCAATCTATCTCTGACTTCAACCATGTGTCAGTATCTCTGTGGTTGGAATTTCTTATCCATTCTAAACCCATAAATTGCATTCTTTGCTAGCTTTCCAACTCATCTTAGATCACCTCAATTGAAGTCCATATAAGGGAGTTGTGAACTTTTTGGTGGTAAAGTGTTTTTCTGTGAAGAGTCTGTAAGACCAGACACTGCACAACGTTGGACCAGACATCTGGCCACTCTTCGTTAGATGTCTGGTCCTTGTACTCCAATCGTCTGGTCGACCCCAAATTATAGCAGTTGGGACTTTCGAGCTAGCCGTTTTTAGCCGTTATTTTGTCCGTTTGTGGGCTGTTTTGGGAGGTTATTTAAGCTAGTTTGAGGGGTGTTTTGGCATCTCTCCACACATATAGGAATTATTTGAGAAGCCAAATTTGAGGGATTTCATTGAAGAGCATTCTTTTCCCTCACTCTATCTATTACTCTTTCACTTTGGTTAAAAGTGTTCATGCATTGATCTTGCATCTAAAGAGAGAGTTTTCCAAGTGCATCAACTTCTTCATCGAGCACTTGGTGTTTCAATCTTCCATGCCTTCACATACACATCAGTAAGATCTATTCAAGGCATAAGTAAGATTGTTCTTTTTAGTTTCTTTTGGTTACGGAACCTAGTACTTGGTTTGTGAATACATAGTGGGGGGTTACTCCACTTGGAGATCTTTCTCCATATCCAGGTGAGGGATTGATCCCGGTTTAGGGGTTATGGCACGTAAGAGTGTGCTTTTGTGTCCCGGCTTAGGGAGCATTAGTGGAAAGCCATTGCTTCGTATTTAGGAGGATGTGACAAGAGTAGGATCGCCAGGAAGGGATTCGAACCAAGATACCCCCCTTGTGTTTGCATTTGCATTGGCGTATCTCTCTTTGTGATTGTGTTGTTGAGCACTTTATTTTTATTCTGCTACATATTGTGCGTTGAATTATTAGTAACTTTTTAATTACGCATATTGCTTGCCATTACACTATTTACGCTTGGTATAGTGTATGTTGTGTAGCCACGTGTATCCAACAAGTGGTATCAGAGCCTTGGTTTGGTGGCTTTTGCAAGCATGACGTCTATGTCTCAACAACCTCCACCTTATTTTGATGCGGAGAATTATGCTCAATGGAGGACTAAGATGATAGATCACCTTAAGAGCAACAAACTTCGGGATGTGGTGTCTTCGGCTACTTCAAATTTCATAATGGATGCTCAAGCCAAGAGGATTTTGTGCATCTCCACTTTCGATCGAGTTCGATGAAATTTCATGGATGGAGACGACACATGAGGTTTGGATCTACCTTGAAGCCAAGTATGCCAAGGGCAAAGTTTTGGAGGATAAGTCAAGCGATAATGAGGTATCTTAAACTCAATCCTCTTATGAGCATAATGGTGTTAGTTCGAAAAATCTTTTAGATGCTCATAAGTGTAATACACATTCTCTTCATAATGACTCACATGATTGCACTAATTTGCATGCTTCTCATATTTCTTTAATTGAAGCATTGCATGCCGAGAAAGGACTTCTTTCTCAAATTCGTGAGTTGCGAGAAGAAAATTCTTCTCTCAATCATCAGTTGGACGATGCTCATGTGTCGGATTGTGACTTCGTCAATCTTGAGAAGGATTCTCAAATTGATGTTTTGAGAAATGAGACTTAGACTCTTAAATCTCAACGTCTTTAGCTTAACTCACATCTATCCGCTAAGGATGACGACGTTTCTTCACTTTTGAAGAAGTGTGAGCTATTGTTTAGTCAACTTTTGAGTTAGAGCAGTATTCTTGAATTTTAAATCCTTCGACGTTACCATGTAACGTCCATCCAAAGCCATCGTCTATAAATAGTCTCTCGGATAATGGGAGGTAGGACGAATTCCCAAACAATCTTCTGACAACCAGGTACTCCTACACAGGTTTCTGCTCCACCTAAACTCTATATTTCCTCCGTAACTCGACGCGATAACTATCGATTGATCTCCCAAAAGATCAGCTATGGTTACCACGAGCCTCCTTGAGTCACTATTTGACATAAGCATCGGAGAGGATTAGGTCGGACCTTAGATCCGACCCTCCCTAATAAACTCTTCGTGATGCAGGAGAAGAAGGTAAGCCGGTATTAGCTCGGACTTGGCTCCAACAGATCGGATTGCGGTCTATTCAGACGGGGTTAGCTCGACTAGTGCCCGGTCCCTGCTAATGTAGACTGCAACTACACCATCATCCGACAACATCAGTGGTGAGAAAACACCAGTAAACAAGAATGATGAAGAGGAATAATCTTGGCTTGTGAGATCTATTATGTACTGTTTTACTGCGTAATTTTTAAGCTTAAGTTACGTATGATGTTTTATGATGTGGTCTATCAAGTATAACCTATGGATGATGTTTTTATATGTTGCTTCCTCGCTCGATGATCACTATGGTATAACTTGCTTATGGTGTTTAATACGACGCATCCTACCTCGATACTTTAGTTGGAATAGGCTTGTGCAATGTATTGATGTTATCAGCTTTCATTATTCCATCTCCCTCTTCAACAAATGCTATTATGAATTATTCTCTTTATCTACTTGTGTATTACATCACTATTAAGATCACGTGTATTTCATATGGCAGCTCAAAACCATATGGCACCATGGCAATTTTCGGCACTTCCTGCTTTGCACGAGAGCTCTTTAATTTCACATCGACTAAGTTTGTGGTCTAGCTCTGATACCACTTGTTGGGGGTCTAAATATGGGCGCATAACTCATCAATATACACACTGGTATGATATTCCACTTTAGGCCTTCACAATGCCCGCATGGTTTTGTTCTTGGGCTCTTCCCGAAAGGCCTCATACCAATGACGGTTCAATTACATATTTCTACCTCACCAATCCCCTCGTCAAGCCAATGTGGGACAATGTTTGATATCCCCCAAAAGGCTCTGATGCTAGTTTATTGCACATGAAAACAACGGACCGTTGGATGACCCGGCGATGAAGAACGAGCAATAATCAACAATAGCACTATGAAGATTATAGCTTTAGGCCATCGGTCGGACAAGGGAACACTCAATAGTTTTATTACGAAAGGGGAGAACAAAATACAAATATTTTACTTCATAACGAAGAAGAAGCACTCAACATCTCTGCAAAAACTCTCACTACAATCTCTCAAAGTTGGTTCTCAACAATGGCGGCTCAAATCTCTCAATGGGTTCACGGAAACCCTCAATGTGTGTTCCACTTGATGTTGCAAGATGATGCCCTCCATGCAATTTATCTCTGTGTGAATAGCACAAACGTCTTGTTCGAAATAACAGTAAGCTATTTGGTAATAATTTATTTAAGTTATATTATAATGTTGAAATCATTTAATAATTAACTTAGGTAAAGTCCTAAGACTTTATGCGAGGTCAAACATGTATCGAGATGAGTATCTCGATCATGGAGAAATATTTGACCGTCTGTAGCATAAGTCTAAAAAGGTTCGTGGTCGTAGATGTCTTGAGACAAGGATATCGAAACATCGGATAGACCATTGTGACTTAGTCTTCACTGTATAGCGGTGACGATGATCTCATGGTCGTTTGACTTGGCGAAGTCGAAGACGAGACACATGTGCTCATTCAAGAATGAGTTCATTGAACGATCCACAAGAGTTATCATATGGTTATATTGACCAATCTGTCAATGATAAATATTAGTGATGATAGGCAAGTTGGTCTTTTGACTTGAGGTCATTTTAAAAACCTGTGCGTGAACGGTGCCACTTAGATCACTGACATAGCGTCGAGGCTAGGCCTGTCGAAAGGTCATTGATTGGGTGTCACTTGAAGCGTACGAGGAGAGTAATGACCAAGAGATGATTTGTCTCTACCGGTCAATGGGAGTTAGTGTTGTAGAGTTAGTTCGGTCTTTAGTAAAATCTCGGATCAGAGTATGTTGGAAGAAGTCCAACATTAGTAGACTAAAGATCGATGGAAACTAAACAGAGTCAAGTTATTGAGGTTGATAGTTTGACTGCACCCTAGACTTGATCTACACGATATAGTTTAGACGAAGAGACTATAACTGCGAAACTCATCACAGACACAGTCGGGTGGTCCCGAAAATTCTCATGTTGATGAGCTAACCACATAATTATGATTTTGAAAAATGGACGGCACCCACTGCTCGTGGTCACTGTCGTATAGGGCTTCGAGCCCAACCTGTAGTAGGGTCAGGCTGTAAGGTCACACACAAAGTGCAACCTTCGTCTAGTAATAGGCAGAAATTAGTTAGGGAGAATATTTTGCATTTTGATGCAAGAGATGGAATAATTACATTTGATGCAATATAATACTTTAAGCTTAAATAGGGGACTATTTTGCATATGATGCAAAAGGAGTTAAATGTGTTTTAAATTATTTAAGACAATATTTAATTTATTTAAAGCATGAAAAAATTTACATGGATGATGGGATTGTCTCGATCTAAACGTAGGTTCAAACGGCGTCCAAATCGGAAGCCAAACGAAAAAGTTATGGCTGAAAAACCAATATAAGCAAGAGGGGTCAGCCCAATCAGATTAGACTGACCCAGCCCAATCTGATTGGGCTGAACCAACCCAACAAGCAAGAGGAGAAGTGGGCGCCCGGACCCGCTACAGTAGCAGGCGCCCGTGGCCACGGCCCGCACGTGCCCGTGCATTGCACGGGCACGTTGCCCGCTTATTGAAGTAGCGCCCGCTTTTTGAAGCGGGCGCTGGCTTCATACAGGCAGGCCCGCCCGCTTCATGCAGGCGGGGCCCGCCCGGCTGCACGGAGGCGCATGCAGTGCATGTGCCTCGAAGCGTGTGCACTGCATGTGCTGACGCGCACAGGGGCCTGCGCCTAGGGCTTTGAGCCCAGTCTTGTGCGGCGGCTGCCTTGTACGTTTTTGTGTGTTTTTTGGCAAACTTTGGCACGATGTTTGAAGGGTCAAACGACGTCGGATTGAAGATCCGTTTTTTCCTACACGTTCATCGTTCAACCCTCTTCGATATGGTAGGTTGTACCAAGATTGAAGTTCAACGGTGAGTGAGTTAAAATTCACTGAAGTTTGCCCTTTGTGAAGGGCAAACTAACTTGATTTAATTAACTCCAAATTAATAGTCCCACCTCGGTTGTGGGGAAAAGGGGAGAGTCAGCCGCCTCTATAAATAGAGGCCCTCCCCCCTCCTCATAACCTGTCCCAAGCTCAAGATCTGAGTGTCTCCCAAAATTGTTAGAGCACGCTCGGATCTAAGCTTAAATTAATTTCTCTTCTCCCTAAATTTCTGCCTTACTCATGAAGGGCTCTAGCAAAACCACGAAGGAGTTCGGATTCGGATCCGAAATCTTGGCAAAGGCTTTCACTCGCGTGAAACTTTCTTCGACGCGTGGTTGGCTCGGCGACACGAGGATTGCTCGCCCCGGGACGCAGAGCGGTTCGAGGAGGGGTTCGAGGATCGGTTTGGCACGGGACAGGGAGCGGCTTGAAAGACGGTGCGGTACACCTTGCCTGTACCAGGGCAAGGTTCTGGGTATGTTTTAATTAGCATTAGTTTAATTTAATCGCAGTAGGCTAGATCCTTCTTGGGATGATCGAACTCATCCCGAGTCGGCAATGATCTTGGCTAAGGGTCTTGTACCTTAAGGCTAACTTAAAATGTTTAATTGCATGTTAATTAGATTAACTATTATTATTTTACGCTGCTATTTTTGCTTTCGTGTTCCATCCGACTTAGGACGGGTACTGATTTTAGCCCTGAGGGTCCACTCAAACCCTACAGTGGTATCAAAGCACGGTTTGCGTAACGATCTAGCACTGCTATTTTATTAAACATTGAAATGCTTTTTAAAAATACTTTTAAAATGTTTTAAAGTTATGAGATAATTTTTAAACTATTTTTAGATGCCTTTTAAAATGTTTAAAATTTATGTGATAATTTTAAAAATGATTTTAAAAGCTTTAAATTTTTATGCGATAAAAATTTTAGTAGCTTGCCAAATTTATGATCTTTTAAAACAAGGTTAAGAAACTGTTATATTTTATGAGATAAAATAAAAGGTTTTAAAAATCATATTTTTAAATTTAAATTTTAAATTTAAGCATGCATGCTAAAATTGTTTATTAGATAAACCTTATTCTATTTAATTGATAAATAGTTGTACACTCTTTTTCTTCATTAAAATTAGTGTAACTTTATGTTAATGGTTATGTCAATCTTGTCCCTTATTTGATAACACAAGACAAACCTCTTAGGTTAGCTATTAAGAAATCATTAAAATTTATGAATTGAATTTTAATGACATGCTACATTTTAATAAAACATTAACAACCCTTAAGACCTAATTTCTGATTACGGTAGTCCGTTTAATGAAAATTTTAATTCTAATTGTTATGTAATTAATTCTCATTAAAGGACTTCGCTTTTAGCGTTGTTAATAAATTTATTAAAATCCTAATAACGATTAGGATAGCACGTGAACTTTATAGTTGATAAGGATTTAACAAAAGTTATTAAACAAATCCTAAAAAATTTTAATTTAAGGATTCAACTAGTTGATAGGATTAATTAGTTGTTAATAAAAGCCTTTTAGTTTATGGCACGCATATAAAAATGACAAGCTTCATTCAATGGACCATGATCCGGTCAATGTGCTTGGCTAAGTTTATTGGATCACCCTATCTAAGCTAATTGATAAGTGATCGTGTCTTAGTCAATTCCCTGGCCGTGTTCTGCTTGACCGTAATGACGCGAATCATGATTATATGACACCCTGGACTATATCTAAGTCAAATACGTTAATAATCTTTTCAAGGTTAACCATAGCCCTCCTTGTTTTAGGGGATGTCAACTATAGGACCCGTGTCCCGGTTGTTGAGCTACACTCAAGCTGTGACATGGTAATCTTATAGAAACCAATTTCTTAAACACATATGATGTAGTCTAAGACCTGACCCAAACCGACGTGCCGTGAATACACCGAGCGCCGGGGCAAGTCAGGCTAGACGCGAAAACAAGGGTCCGACTAGACTGGTCATTGTGATTTGGATGAGCACACTCATGATCACAAATGGCTAGGGGTAAAAACCGATAAGAGAGTCATATCTGATATGATTGATGAAGAGTTATCTACCGATCACAGAGCCAAGCAACTTGTTGAGCTACACTCAAGGTTGTTAGGCTCAGGGTGATTGGATCTCTTACCCATTAATTTAATTTGATTAAATCGTTCATTATTAAGGCATGAGAATGATTGCAAAATTAGTGGGAGGATATAGATTGATAAAAGCCATTCTTTATATATTTAATATTGAACATATGCTAAACTAGGGTAAGTTCTAAGTTGACCAATGGAATCAAGATATAACATTTTAACAGAATAAGTTAACTGGTCAAATAGGTTGGTTAATTGAATATCAGTTAAATTCTAATTGATAGAATAATATATATTCTCGTTGACATTAAAATGACCTTCTTAAAGACAGACTTAAGAAATATGATTTCATTAAGTTCTGATTCCAACAAAATAAATGCACGTTACATGTCACTCGCCTCTACATGGGGCAGCTCGAATATGTTGATACTCGAAGTATGTTTCTCCCTACACCTTGTTGAGTTACACTCAAGGTTGTATGGAAAAACAATTTCGATCCGCAATGTTCGAGAATTCGATCAAACTGTTTGAGTCGAATACGAGTGCATGAGCGGTGCAATGCTATGTATCCCAACTGGATCTTGAGACAATCAACTTGTTGAGCTATGCTTTAGGTTGCAAAGCTCAGGCGTTTGGATACATGAGATGCTTGCATAGCTATTTATTTATGTTGGGTTATTTAATATCTAAATGAGATTTAGAAAAGGAAGAAGGCACTCCGAAAATTCAAATTGAGAAAGATAGTTTTATTTATCATTATTAAAGGCATAAGTAGGAGGGAATGAAAATGTGATATATTTTGATGTCACGATTTCAAAATTATTGTTATACAAAAGGTTAACACATTTTGACGAATGTCGTCGCATTGCTCCTGAAGCAATGAGTAATATGTATAACAGTAATATATTAAATGTTAATATATTAATACGCAAGATAGGAGAAAACTTATATGGGAAAATAGACTAGGCCGTATCAAGAGACTAAGCTTCACAAGTCACATAAAGAGGGGTCTGACCTCTCGTATTATGAAGTCTACGGACACTTGTGAATCTTTTTCTTTAGATATAATGGCCGAAACTCCTTCAGTAAGACAGTGGGAGAATGAGTTGTTGAACTCAGTCTCGTACATACAGATGTATCCAGACTCAAGTCTAAATTAGCCATAATTGAGTTAGTCTCATTTTATTACGACACGTGTTCTTCCTGAAACACAAGTCTGATAAAATGGAGAACAAAAGACAGACGTATTTAAATGGATTCGACTAGATCGAATGGATGAATACTTAGTTGTATAAAAATCTTGTGTAATTAAAAGAAAATATGATTTTCTCTCAGGTCAAGTCTGTTAACACATCGGTGTGTTAAAAGGTATGAATCGCACTTAGTTAGACTTGGTGTGATCCATAACAAGTGACTCTCAGTTAAGTCCTCCATCTGGGTTAAGTCCCAGATAACAATGCCTAGGTTTTGATAATGTTCTATGATGACATTATCAATCAGATATTCATTAAATCAATCGTAAGGAAGTTGTATAATTACTCGAATCTCGTGAGACGAAGAGTCGAGTTAAACATCATAACTAATTCGGAGTAGTAACTCCGATTAATAACTTGATGCAGTCAGAATAGGTCCGATCACGTGAATAAAAGTATGGACTTTAGTTTACGTGCCCAATGAAAATGTTTCCTCATTTTCTGCAAGTAAATCTTCAAGTTAGAAGATTGCAGAAGAAAGGAAAATAGTGAAGTACAATTATGTTGGTTGAGAACGATTTTCATCCTAATTCCTATAAACGGATTATGTTGAAACCATCTCGCCAGCAGATGTGTACGGATCTACTCGGACCGAACTCGATGTAAATGCTCATGATGACCGTGAAAACTGTAACATTCACTTATATGTTCGTTTTTCTAAATATGATTTAGACGAACCAACTTATTTGAATTAGACAGAGAGTTTTCAAGTTGAGTGGGAGCAAACAAATTACATGCGAGGCATCAACAGATGGAACATATGTTTTGACAAAGTAATCAAAGAGTTTGACACTTTATCAAAAATGATTAGGAACCATCTTAAATTGACCAGTAACTAATTTAAATTAGTATCGTAAGGTACGATGAATTGGATAAGATCCAAGGAAATAAAATATTATGGATTCCGACAGACCAAGAGAATTATTTGAATGAGATACAAATGGTTGGTCTAACATGAACATATAAACCCCTTAAGTCTATACTGTAGACGGTTTTAGCAGATCCACTCACAAAGGCTCTAACACATGAAGTCGGGAAAACTAATCTGTAAAACGGTGTGAGATATCAAGATAAATGGGCCTGACTGCAAGTGGGAGATGTTGCGAGATGATGCCCTCCAGGCAATTTATCTTTGTGTGAATAGCACAAACGTCTTGTTCGAAATAACAGTAAGCTGTTTGATAATAATTTATCTAAGTTATATTATAATGTTGAAACCATTTAATAATTAACTTGGGTAAAGTCCTGAGACTTTATGCGAGGTCAAATATGTACCGAGATGAGTATCTCGATCATGGAGAAATAGTTAACCGTCTGTAGCATAAGTCTAAAAAGGTTCGTGGTCGTATATGTTTCGAGACAAGGATATCCAAACATCGGATAGACCATTGTGTCTTAGTCTTCACCGTATAGTGGTGACGATGATCTCATGGTCGTTTAACTTGGTGAAGTCGAAGACGAGACACATGTGCTCCATAGAGAATGAGTTCACTGAACGATCCATAAGAGTTATCATATTGTTATATTGATCAATCTGTCAATGATAACTCTTAGTGATGATAGGCAAGTTGGTCTTTTGACTTGATGTCATTTTACGAACCTGTGCATGAATGGTGCTACTTAGATCACTGACCTAGCTTCGAGGCCAGGCCTGTCGAAAGGTCTTTGATTGGGTGTCACTTGAAGCGTACGAGGAGAATAATGACTAAGAGAGGATTCCTCTCTCCCGGTCTATGGGAGTTAGTGTCATAGAGTTAGTTCGGTCTTTAGTAAAATCTCAGATCAGAGTATGTTGGAAGAAGTCCAACATTAGTTGACTAAAGATCGATGGAAACTAACCAGAGTCAAGTTATTGGGGTTGACAGTTTGACCGCACCCTAGACTTTATCTACACGACATAGTTTAGACGAAGAGACTATAACTGCAGAACTCATCACAGACACAGTCAGGGTGGTCCTGATAATTCTCATGTTGATGAGCTAACTACATAATTATGATTCTGAAACAGGGACGGCAGCCACTGCTCGTGATCACTACCGTATAGGGTTTCGAGCCCTACCTGTAGTAGGGTTAGGCTGTATGGTCACACACAGAGTGCGACCTTCGTCTAGTAATAGGTAGAAATTAGTTAGGGAGAATATTTTGCATTTTGATGCAAGGGATGGAATAATTGCATTTGATGCAATATAATAATTTAAGCTTAAATATGGGACTATTTTGCATATGATGCAAAAGGAGTTAAATGTGTTTTAAATTGTTTAAGACAATATTTAATTTATTTAACACATTTAAAAAGATACGCGGATGATGGGATCGTCCTGATCTAAACGTAGGTTTGAACAGCGTCCAAATCGGACGCCAAACGAAAAAGTTATGGCTGAAAAACCAATATAAGCAAGAGGGGTCAGCCCAATTAGATTGGACTGACCCAGCCCAATCTGATTGGGCTGAACCAACCCAACAAGCAAGAGGAGAAGCGGGCGCCCGCAGCCACTACAATAGCAGGCGCCCGCGCCCGCGGCCCGCAGGTGCCCGTCCATTGCACGAGCACGTGGCCCGCTTATTGAAGCAGCGCCCGCTTTTGAAGCGGGCGTTGGCTTCATGCTGCGGGGCCCGCCCGGCTGCACGGTACGTGCCTCGAAGCACGTGCGCTGCACGTGCTGACAAGCAGTGGGGACTGCCCCTAGGGATTTGAGCCCAGTCTTATGCAGCGGCTGCCATGTGCGTTTTTGGTTGTTTTTTGGCAAACTTTGGCACGACGTTTGAAGGGTCAAACGACGTCGGATTGAAGAGCCGTTTTTTCCTACATGTTCATCGTTCAACCCTCTTCGATTTGGTAGGTTGTACCAAGATTGAAGTTCAACGGTGAGTGATTTAAAATTCACGGAAGTTTGCCCTTTGTGGAAGTCAAACTAACTTGATTTAATTAACTCCAAATTAATAGTCCCACCTCGGTTATGGGGAAAAGGGGAGAGTCAGCCGCCTCTATAAATAGAGGCACTCCATCTCCTCATAATTTGTCACAAGCTCAAGATCTGAGCGTCTTCCAAAATTGTTGGAGCACGCTCGGATCTAAGCTTAAATTAATTTCTCTGTTCCCTAAATTTCTGCCTTACTCCTGAAGGGCTCTAGCAAAGCCACGAAGGAGTTCGGATTCGGATCCGAGATCTTGGCGAAGGCTTTCACTCGCGTGAAACTTTCTTCGGCGCATGGTTGGCTTGGCGACACGAGGATTGCTCGCCCCGGGACGCAGAGCGGTTCGAGGAGTGGTTTGAGGAGCAGTTCGGCGCGGGACAGGGTGGGGCTCGGAAGATGGTGCAGTACACCTTGCCTATACCAGGGGAAGGTTCTGGGTATGTTTTAATTAGCATTAGTTTAATTTAATCACAGTAGGCTAGATCCTTCTTGGGATGATCGAACTCATCCCGAGTCGGCAATGATCTTGGCTAAGGGTCTTGTACCTTAGGGGTAAGTTAAAATGTTTAACTGCATGTTAATTAGATTAACTGTTATTATTTTCCGCTGCTATTTTTTCCTTTCGTGTTCCATCCGACTTAGGACGTGCACTGATTTTAGCCCTGAGGGTCCACTCAAACCCTACACTTGAAACCTTGCATAAACACCCTTTATATACTCTAGGGCACAATAGCTGTTCTACTAGAAGTGAACTTCCTACTTTACTAGAACTCCGACTCAAACGGACTTCTAATCCAATCAAAACTCTACTTTGAATAGGACACATCATCATATGGTCGGCCCCTCCATGCTGTCAAACTCCCAGCTGAAGACCGAGTCGACGAAGTGTCGGGCTGAGATATCCGAAGCTCGGACTGTACAGTTGCTGAACTACGAGCCGCCGATCCTCCAACCTCAGACTCCATGCCTGTAGAAGTCCATTAGCTCGAAATCCCCGTATCTGACTTGTGCAGATCCAGAAATGTAGGATCCATAGCATAGGCAAGCTAACTCTGCACAAGATAGCTCGTCATAACTTCAATGCTTCTCCAGCACTTCAATCTAGCCACTTTCACACCACAACTGCTTTCAGGCTTTGCACATCAAACTGGGTAAACGACAACCCCTATTGCAAGCCTTTTCGGCACATGCTTGATAAGTGCTTGCAAATGTGGTGGGTGAATCTGATTCAACCTGTTAGAAGGGTGTGGTATCATTTAGGTGAGCCGTTAAGAATGAACAACCTAATGTTATGGCCATTGAATTGTATAGAGATAATATGCAGCTGATATGTGCACAGGTGGCAAAGGGGATGAGAATGGGCATGCCCAAAGCCCGATTGGGCGACCAATTGGGCATGACCCATTCTCATTCCTTCATTATGGTCTAGGAAGATTGGAGTCAATCTTCCTAGACCATAATGAAGGAATGAGAAGAGGGCACGTCCAATTGGGCGCACAATCGGGCTTTGTGCATGCCCATTCGCATCCCAAGATGGCAAGCTTGCATGTCCTCAGGGAAAGAACGATATCAGAAGTTGCAAAGAGAATTTCATAACAAAAGAAAGAGAGGATGTTGGGCTTTTGATGATTACTAAAGATGAACAACGGCGGATTCTTGGCAGTTCAAGCATTGGCAATGGGGAGAACCCACCAACCATTGTTTCATCAACTTCAAGTGAGTATTTTTATTCATTATTTTGGTGAATTGGAGGATGAGCCCGACCTGGAGACTAAACCACAGTATGATCCAGTGCCGCATTCCAAGCCATAGCTAGAACTTGATGCAGCACTGCAATGTGAGTCAGAACCTTCTCTAGAACCATCTGTTGAACGTGTGCCAGAGTTACCGATAGAAGCACCATTAATTCCAATTGAGCACATCGAGTTAGTTATTCCAAATCATCATCCTTTCACCAACAAACCACCCTAAATATTTTTCTATCTTTTGAAAGTGGACAGACATTATCGAAAGATGTTCGTCTGCTCATTTGCATCATATCACACTTCAAAGTTTGTGGGCACATTTTCTCCCACTACAGAGTACTACTGATTTCTGTCCAGATGTGTTACGTTTCACTTCTTTCATTAGGTGGTGAAGTTTTCCAGCAGTGGAGAATGATGTGTGACCTATTAGAGTCAAATTACGTTTTCATTTTTTATTATTTTAGTGTGAGTCTTTAGTTATTTTTGGAGTCTTTGAGTGTTTTAGTCGTTTTAGAATTTTAGTACCACTTCCGATAGGTGAAGAAAAGTGTTGAGTTTTAATCCTATAAAAGGCCTTTGACTTGTTTATTTTTCAATGAATGAATCAATGAGTATTCCAATGAAAAAATTTCCACAAACGTGAGAAAGGTTCATCCTCTTGGTGAGAAGCCTCACAAACCACCGGTAAGAAACCAAGAAACCCTAATTTACCTTTTCTTCCACAAATCATCCACCAAATCCCTAAAATCTATCCCGTTCAACGTCAATATCCATATCACCTGACTTCTTTCATGGCCGTGCGGAAACTTGTTCAGACCATAAATTCAAAATTGCATGTGCCACTACAAGAGGCCTCAACATTCAGAATGCTTGGGCACTGTGCTGCACATCACATGAACGAGCATATAAAAACTATGATAAACAAGCACATGATTCTGTACTGAAAAGTGTACAGTCTCATGGGTTGGTAGAAAATTTTTACTCAAAAACCATCAGTTACGAGGTTATAAATGGAGAATGTAAGGGACCAACGTCTGTGGGTGACCGCGGAATTTGAAGTTGTGGTTGTAGTAAGCAGTCTACTGAACCCCATATGGAAGCTTTGATTATATATGTCAAATGTATTCAGCCTTGTGTAATGGATCTATATGGGAACCAGAATTCCATGGCATGCATCAAAATGGCCATTTGATGTCCATGAAATTCTCTTTGCAACATCAGTTATCGTTCTTTCCCCGAGGACATGCAAGCTTACCACCTTTGCACATATCAGCTGCATATTACCTCTATACAATTCAATGGCCATAACATTAGACAGGTTCATTCTTCGCGGCTCACCAACATGATACCCACCCCCATCTGACAGGTTGAATCAGATTCACCCATCACATTTGCAAGCACTTATCAAGCATGTGCCTAAAATGCTTGCAATAGGGGTTGTCGTATGTTTACCCAGTTTGATGCGCAAAGCCTGAAAGCAGTTGTGCTGTGAAAGTGGCTCGATTGAAGTGCTGCAGAAGTATTGAAGTTGTATAGACGAGGTATCTTGTGCAAAGTTAGCTCGCCTATGTTATGGATCCCACATATCTTGATCTGCACAAGTCATATACTGGGATTTCGAGCTAATGGACTTTTACGTGGATTCTGAGATTGGAGGATCGGCAGCTCGTAGTTCAGCAACTATAGAGTCCGAGCTTCGGATATCTCTGCCCGGCACTTCGTCAGCTCGGTCTTCAGCTGGGAGTTTGACAGCACGGAGGGACTGACCATATGATGATGTGTCCTATTTGAAGTAGAGTTATGATTGGATTAGAAGTCCGTTTGAGTCGGAGTTCTAGTCAAGTAGGAAGTTCGCTTCTATTAGAACATCTATTGTGGCATAGTGTATCTAAAGGGTGTTTAGGCGAGGTTTCAAGTGGAACACTCATTGAAGGTTTCCGTGAACCCATTGAGAGATTTGAGTCGCCATTGTTGATAGCCAACTTTGAGAGATTGTAGTGAGAGTTTTTGGGGAGATGTTGAGTGCTTCTTCTTCGTTGTGAGTTAAAGATTTATATTTTGTTTTCCCCTTTCGTAATAAAACTATTGAGTGTTCCCTTGGCCGATCGATGGCCTAACGCTATAATCTTCATAGTGCTATTGTTGATTATTGTTCGTTCTTCACCGCCGGGTCATCCAACGGTCCGTTGTTTTCACGCGCAACTGGTATCAGAGCCTTTTGGGGGATATCAAACATATGCCCACATCAGCTAGACGAGGGGATTTGTGAGGTATAAATATGGAATTGAACGCAATTGGTATGAGGCCTTTCGGGAAGAGCCCAAGAACAAAACCATGTGGGCCTGGTGACGGCCTAAAGTGGAATATCATACCAGTGTGTATATTGATGAGTTGTGCACCCATATTTAGACCCCAACAAATGATATCAGAGCTAGACCCCAAACTTAGCCGATGGGATATTAAAGAGCTCTCTTGCAAAGCGGGAACTGCCTAGAATTGTCATGGTGCCATATGGTTTCGAGCTACCATGTGAAATTGAGCTCTCGAGTAATGATTCGGACTTCACATAAGGCATCCACCTATGCGCTTGAAGATGTGACTCGATCGAGCAGATGTGTGTCACCAGTTAAAAGATCAAATTGATCGGTTAAATGATGTGATCTTGACCTCTCCATCCTATTAACGGATCAAAATGATTAATCAGGGGTGACTGTGTGAGACTATGTTTGAGGTGGAGATTTGTGAGATATCAAACATAGTCCCACTCGGCTCGACGAGAGGAGAGGGTTGGGGGGAATAAATATGGAATTGAATCTTCATTGGTATGAGGCCTTTTGGAGAGAGACCAAAGTGGACAATATCATACAGGTGTGGAGATTGATGAGTTGTGCACCCATATTTAGACCATAACATGGTCATATATCGTTAAACAGTATGCACTCTAATGAAGTAGTTTGGGGTTCTTGATATCTACTTGGTCAACTAGTTATACATGCGCATAAAAGTCAAGCTGTGTGCATTCGACTAGTAGGTGATTGCAGCATCATGTAAGAGAGAAGCCACCACATGTGAATCGAATGAACTGCAAAGACAAAGGAACCTCACCACAAAAAAGAACCATTATAATCTCCAAAAATTACTTTGTATTGCCAAAGTTTTTGTTAGCCAAGAGAACATCAACCCCATCTTGCACAAGCTCTGCACCCTTCTTGTTGCACTGCTTCTAGGTGGGTGTTGCTCAAGTTTGTTGTTATCCGACGCAAATGGAAAATACTATGCTAAGGAAATATGTGTGTATATCTTGATTCAGGCTATAATGAATTCAAAATGTATGGTAATTGGTATGGGGTAAATGTAAATGATTATTGCTGGGTTACCGCCAGAGGTGAGATCGAAATTAGAATGAGATTGAACATAGGATTCGTGCAACATTAGCATTACGATTCTTCTACTGGGGATTCAAACTTTGAAAAGATGTGGCTTGCAAAACTAAGTTGTAGATAGTCATGTTCAATGTGAAAAAAAGCCATCGAGCAAGGTTTGAAATCGAGATTGATACCGATACATATCACTTGCATCATATCTAATTTCAAGCATGCCAATAGGGTACCTTCAAAGTTGACTTATACCATTGGTACTAACTAATAACAACTAATACAAGCTATATAATGTCTTAGTTCCTAAAATTTGAAATTATTTTTAATTTCATATAGTGGAGTAAAAAAATCTCATTTCAGAGTCAAAATCAAAGTTAAACATTGCCTCATGATCGAATGGGTTAAAAAGAAGAAGATAGCCCTTGGACAATAGAAAGTATCTATGAATAAATAAGGCACTCTGAAGATGAAAATCTAAATGCAACCAACAACTTTTTTGAGCAAAGACAATTTATACATAAACTTTGATACTTCCGATATGTATATCCAATAATTCTAATTTAGCCGCTATCGATGCTACAAACATCCTGCCAATGTCATGATCAAAATCAAGATTTCGAACATTTCTTCGAAGGAGATAATGTTGTGCGCAAAGAGAGGAAGTTTTGGACCGTCGGACGATCTAGTGGTGAGAGGACGAGCAAGAACACCAAGAGCACAGTAAAGATTGAATCTATATGCTGTCGGCTGGCCAAGGAAGCACTCAATAGCTTTTATTCAAAAGGAAGAACATAAATAACAACTCTTCTAACTTCTCAGCAAAGAAGAAGCACTCAATATCTCCATAAAATCTCTCAATACAGTCTCTAAAATTGACTATCTCAAGTGGCGGCTCAAAGCTCTCATTTTTTCTTCTTTTTCTATCTTGTACAAAAATCCTCTCCAAAAGCCCCATTATAGCTTCTATGACAAATCGAATTCTACTGGGAGATGAACTCTAGTTCGAATTAAATTCTATTTAGGCAGCAATTTGAACTCAAACAAAATTCTATTGGAAGAGCAACTCTAACTTGAGTCGGTTTCTGCATCATGTAGTCGACACCTTCGTGCTACCGAGCCCCAGCTAGAGCCCGAGCTGTCGAGCTGTCGAAATCCAAGTTGTCAAATTGCCAAGCTTCTGAGCTGCTAATCCTCCAAACTGAGGATTCAGGTTTGCATGAGTGAGCACCATCTTGAATTACCGCATCTGGCCATGCAGAGTCAGATACGTGGGACCCAAGCACAAGCAAGTTAGCACTGCATGACTACTTACCTTCACATTTCCAATGATCCTTTAGTGCCTTAAATCGAGCCAATTTTAACAAATATCCACCTTGGAGAGATTTTGGCCTATGTCATATAATCAACACTCAATGCTTTACCTTGGCGAGAATCATCTCATGTGCCCTTCAACTTGCCCCCAAAGAGCTCACCTGGCTCCTCTAAGCCTATATGCCCCCACCGGGGGTTCACCTTGCTCATGCGAGCCTTAATGCCCTCACAAGGGCCACCATCAACATCATCTCACAACAATGTTGAGCAAATCTAAGCAATGCTTGAATTTGACACCTGATACGACTTTTGTTAGCACGTCCACTGTAACGGCTTATGTTTTCGTTGTACACATATTTCCGTAACAAGACGATTTCAAGCGACTTCAAAATTGTGTAAATGAATTTTTTCGTATTCGTTATCCTCGCGAAGATACGAACCCATGGCTATTTTTAGTGATTTTCTGAGTCGTGTGTGAAAATTGATACTTTAACATTATAATTTACTATCCCTAATCACTTTTTACTTATCACCAATTACCTTGGTTAATACTATAATTGCCTTATCCTAATTACCCCCCAATGTTTAAAAACGTTTTCACGTTTAAAATCTTTCTCAGTTAGTCATCAACCCACCCCCACCTTATTAATTGCTATAATTAATGGCTAATGGGGATGCATGCTTTAGATTAGCTATAAAAAATTTTCTCTTTTCCCCATTAATTACACGTTCAGAATAAACCCACGCACTCAGGTCCCCTTTGACCCAGCCACTCTAACAAAGTCTCGGCGTCTCCCTCCGTCGGGGCAACACCACCACCATCCCCATCTCACTAATCACCTCCATCTCCATATCCTCCTTCAACCCAACCACAACAAAAACATCATCAGAATCATCACTGCCAAGCCTCCTTCAACCCAAAATTCAAACCCAAATCTGAAATCCTGATTTGAAATCATCAATTTCACCCCTCTCCTCTGGCGGCCCCTCACCCCCACCTGATCCGCCGACACCTCCCCTACTTCAGGTCGTCGCGCCACCCACTGCTTCACCTATGCGTGCACAGCCAGCCGGATCCGCGGCCCTGCCTGCCTCAAGCGCGCGCCGCTCGTCAGATCTGCTGTGCCATCCGCAGCCGCACGCGCGCGCCGCTGCTCCACCGCTGCCAGCAGGCCGCGCACCGCCCTGCAGCACCGGGCCGTGTTGCCCGCTGTTGCCTCCTGGTCCATGCTCTACCTCCTCTGCAAAACAAAGAAAGAAAGGAAAAAAAGAAGAGAAGAAGAAAGTGAAGAAGAGGAGGAGACAGGTGAGTTATTTAGGGAGGGGGGGAGTTGTTTTAAACTATTAAGTGTTAAGTTAAAAGTTATAAGTTATAAGTTATTGGGTTATTAAAGTTAGTAAGTTATTGAGTTATTTAAAGTTAATTATTAAGTTATATAAGTTATTAGGTTTTATAAATTATATTAAGTTATTTTAAGATGTTAATGATATTTTTAAGTTTATATTTTAAGTTATATGCTTAATTATATAAACGGTTAATACGTTAGTTATATAATATAGTAAGTTGTATAATTTCTTATACTAATAGTATTATATAATAGGAATTTTAACGTTATTGGTTAAGTAATGTATTAATCTTTGATCATGTTGAACAAAACAGAAAACCTGGCTTTACCATAATATCATATTTGACGAGACGAACACAACGACACCAAAATCACCAAAATTAGGCACGTGTGCATTTTCTCCATGTTTTAAATATTGTTTCATTTAATGCGACACCAAACTTCACATGTTACATGTTACGTATTGCAAGATAAAAACCCGCGTGCGTTCATGTGGACACTTTAATAATTGAATTTGCCTTGTGAATTGCAACATTTCTGGACGTATATGAATTGCTTGATCAACTTGAAAATCATAGACATTACAGGCCAGTTTGGCTAATCATAGATATTGCATGCCAAGATTTGGCTATCTTGTGGGCCGGTTTCACTAGTCTGGCTCGTGTTTCAGTATTATCTTGTTGTTCGAGGGCACGAGAAGGTAGATTCACTTGCTAGCTGCCTAACGAAATGAACCTTAGTCACTAATTAGATACCATATTGAACAACTAGAAACTGCTATTCTAGAAATGTATGACATGTACAACATCTACTGCTTTCATTTATTATAGAACTGCTATTGCTTCCATTTAGAATAAAACTGACATGCTAATATAAAAATCTGTTCTTACTGCTTAGAAATAGAACTGCCATGCTAATGTAATCTCTGTTAAAACTGCTTAGAAGTTATATTTGTTCATTTGTTCATAAATGCTTAACTGCAATGTAAACTATTTCAAAAACCTTGCCAACGGTCATACTCTCACTTTTACTTGCCAAGGACCCTTGCTGACATACATTACTATATTGTTTGAAATGTATGTCAGGTCATGAGATAGGTTACATTGAGGACGAGCTGCTTGAGGAGACCGATCCACAGGACCAGGAATACGCATATCCAGAAGTTCTCCCCACTGAGGACTAGCTAGTTGTTGAACTTTACTTGATGCTACTTAAGATTACTTTTACTGCACTTTTGTAGGGTGTGTACCCATCTTTGTAGAACTCTGTTGTTGTAGGCCATGCTTGGGCCCTTATTACTTTGGTGTACTCTTTCTGGATGTTGGCTTTAAATTCATAGTTATTTCTGTTGTTTCTGAAATGCATGCAAGTTCCTGCGTATGCTTGTTATTCACAGACGCTTATTAGGTTTGAGCTTCACCGCTTCAGCCCATGCGGACCCGCTCGCGTCCTCGCTCCCAAGTTTAATCGGAAGTGGGACGTGACAGGTTTCTGTAGTGGCCCATGCAGGTCCTGCATTATGCAAAACATCAGAACAATAGAAATACTATCATTAGCCAAAACGCCTAGATTTATCTCGTACGCAAAATTTACCCGAATTTCTTGTCTCAGCATAGCAGGGGGACACAACACCAGGAACGGGAATGGAGCTGGCGGAAGTGGTAATTCTGATATCAAAGAACTCCTCGGAGTCATGAGAGGGATGTTAGAGATCCATCAACAGCTGATCCAACAGGGCCAGCAACCTGCTCAGATTGCACCACCAGCCCCTCGAGCTGAACCAGGAGTTGAGCAGTTCCATGAGCTGCAACCTCTAGATGCTGAAGGAAGGGCCTCTGGATGCTGAAGAATGGGCCCAAGGGACCGAGGAAAGCTGAATGCTGCTCGCATCCCTCAGGCAAAATGGGTCGATGTCGCGAAGCTCCAACTGACTGACAATGCTAGGAGCTGGTGGCAACTGGAAGAAAGGTGTTTGGACAGACCCATCTATTGGAGCATGTTTCGGGAAAGGTTCAATGCCAAGTATTTTCCCAAAATAGCCAAAAGAGAACTTCAGCAACGCTTCGCCAATCTGGTCCAAGGAGATAGGACTGTTGACGAGTATGAGGCCGAGTTTGCAATGCTCAGCCGATTCGCACCCCACATGGTCGAGGACCCAGAATATTGTGCATTTCAGTTTCACCAAGGCCTGAATCTCAAAATTCAAGCCTCAATGACCTCGATGAAACTAACAACCCTCCAGGACGTTTTGAATTTTGCACAGAGCCATGAAGTTGTGGCAACACTTCCAGTGGGACCTTGAGCTGGAGGAAGCAAGCATCCCATGGAGCCACCTAGGATTATGCGAAGAGGAAATTTCCAACCTCCACAGACAACACAGTTCAAGAGGCCAACTACTTCTGTCGACAAAGCTCAGCTGACCTGTTTCTTCTGTGGCAAGACCGGACATCAGAAGAAGGATTATAGGAGGATGCTGAACCAATGCCTTATTTGCAGAGCATCTGCATATGCTGCGAGAGACTGTCCCCACAACAAAAACCGTCAAGCACCTGCTGGAGTACCTGGACCTGTTCAGCGAGGAGTGCCTGGACCCGTTCAATGAGGTGCATCTGGACCTGCTCAGCGTGGACTGCCTCTGCTTCCATAGAATCAAGCCTATCAGTAGGCCAATCAACCGAACTGACAGGCATTCACTATGACAGCTGCAGAAGCTGAGGCTGAGGATGAAGTGATTACTGGTACCATCTAGATCTAGTATTTCATATTACTATCATATTCAAGCTAGTTAGTTAGACACCCTTGCTAAGATTAGTTATTATCATCTTAGGTGTCATCTTAGTGGCTTCCCATCTAACTCTGACCTTATTTGATTCCGAGCTTCATTATGTATATTATCCCGGAAATTTGTGGTCAAACATTCGATTCCCACCTACCCACTTCCCAAAAGTTGGAATATCACTACTAGGAGTGGCATGGTGAGTGTTTCCTTGGGATGCAAATCATATCCTCTAGTGATTTGCAGACATGAGCTCTATGCAGATTGCATGGTCCTGGACACGCTTAACTTTGATGCTATTCTTGGCATGTATTGATTAGGAACATTCTATGCTACTAACGACTGTCACAAGAAGAAAGTAGTATTTGAAATCCACAACCATCCGGTGTTTGAATTCATCAGTGGAAGTCGTTCGCTCGGACCTATCAAATTTCGGGCCCAGCAAAACTCATCGATCGTCACATCTAAGCAAGTCGAACCTGAGAAGAATGCTGTGGTTCGAGACTTCGAAAATGTATTTCTGGAGGATATTTCTAGAGTACCGCCTGACTGAGCGCTGGAATTTAGGATCGATCTTATGCCGAGTACTCAACCGATCTCGAAGGCGCCTTATGATCGCGCCCCGGCGTACAGGTCCCGAGGCGACGGTTGTAGTTTTACCGCAAGCGCACGGTATAGCTGCGAGCGGGTATCGAACACAGGGAGGACGAATGACCGTGCTTGCTCCTAATCAACCTGGCTATTTAGAGGGATAATTGCCTTGGGCGATCCTGTCACAATCGTCAGACAAAAGTGCGAAATATCAAATCAAATAGAGAACGCCTAGGGAATGGGGAATCCCCACTACTCACCGTATTTCACAAATGTGGTTCGCATGTATCGAAATCGCTAGGGTGAGAATTTGGATGAACTAGTTGCAACTAAATGTGGAACCAAGCTCACGCTCTCGCGCTGTTGCCGGTCTATAGCTATCCTAGGTTTGGGTCCAATCTCTTGCAAACCCTAGCCTAGGGAAGCTAGCATTAGGATCAACATCATCGTCCAATTGCGCACCGAGCCCAATCTCTTGCAAACTCGGTCCACAATCTAGATTAGGATAGTTCCTACCCGTCCAATCTCTTGCAAACGGGTATCGGCACGGAATTGCAACCGGAGATCCTAGCATCGGTCCAATCTCTTGCAAACCGATACTTCGAAAATCCGACTCCAACCCAATTCGGATTTCTAGGGCTTCCTATCGAATTGGGATCCAATCTCTTGCAAATCCCAATTGATGTGAATACCTAGCTATCCGTAGTAATTCGATCCCAATCTAATCCCTAATAACAATCCTAGCTCAATTTCTACCAATTCAACACAAATACGAAATTGGGCTTGTAGGGTTCATCCCCACGCCCCAAGACGTGGAGACTACTCACTAATCATAGCAATAGCACAATAATTAGCAATGAAATAGACAATGGAATTCATCACAACAATGATATAAACAATAAAAATAGAGTTTTTGGGGAAGAGAAGTGCAAACCAATGTAGATCTTCAATCAACCCAACAAAAATCCAAGTTTTTCTCTTCTCCAATCACAATTAATAAAGCTAAAAAGTAGACTCAAAAAGCTGCAAAAAATCTGAGAGGTGGCTCCTCAAACTAGGGTAAAAACAGGGCTTAAATAGCCCCAAAAATCGTCCAAAAATCCTGACCAAAACGCCCCTGCACAGCCTGTTTTCCGCAGATTTCGCTACAGGCAGCGCATCGCACTCGGCCGAGTGGGTCTTCTGAAGCTCAGGTGGCCGAAAAACAGTAACTTCGATACTTTTGAGGGCCTTCGTCTGGGCGCCACTCGGGCGGACGTGGTATAGTCACTCGGCCGATGTGGTCTCCGTCGCTCGGCCGAGTACACATGGAAAACTTGTCTGAACGGGTCGGCCGAGCGGTGTCTCGCTGGTCGGCCGAGTGGCTCCTCCACTCGGCCGAGTGGGACACAAAAAATGCCCAAACTGCTTAATTTGGCCTCCCCGTCGCTCCTGCGGCGTCCATTCTTCTTCCGCTCCTCTCCAACAGCAAAATACTCCTCGGGGAGGTCGTTGGTGGCCGTCTAGCGTAAGCGTATCTCGAGATCACTCCAAATCGCGCCAAATCACCTGAAATGCGACAAAAACAACAAAACGTGAAAAGCATCGCAATATCGTCGATAAATCGTAAAAGACGTGATTTGGGCGATCTAAGTGGCATGCAAACATGCGGAAAAAAGGTGTAAAATAAGGAGTGATCAAAATCCCCCAAGCTTGCCTCTTACTCGTCCTCGAGGAAGATAAGTAAAAGGCGAACCCGGTGGATTCGGAAAACGAAAACGGCGAAAAAAAACGAAAAAAAAAGGAAAAACGAAGAAGAATGAAAACGAAATGAAAATAAAGAAGAAAGAAGGAAGCGAAGAGGTAGGGCGCTAGATCATTTTCTCAGGACGTGGGTTTCACTTACTCATATAGCATGCACCGAATGTGAAATACATGTCAAAGAATTTTATTTTGATATCATAGTATAATAGTGCAAATAGAAATAGAAAACCCACGAACAATGGTGTAATCATGAAGAACGGAATAATTTTAAGATTAACATCGTCTGAATCATTTAAAGCGGTATACAAATCACAGATCACACACTTTTCAATCAAACGCTTTCTATCTGGAGTATAAGAATATCACACTATAGAATAGAGAGAATAGAAAAGTATGGATTTCATGAAATGAAAGCTAGGCTTAGATTTCTGGATTTCGTAGAGCTAGAAACGATCTCACCGAGTATAGAATATTACTTAGCCTAGGTTGTCGTGCAATGTCAAGTAGTCACTCTCTCACACATCAATGGATCTCCTCCCCCAAGCTTATCTATAAGCGTGGTGGCACAAAAATATTTACATCCCCATTTATGTATACATATAGCTCCAAAATCAATGAAGAGAAAGAAGAGAGAAAGAAAGTGAGATGGGATCTTTTATTGAGGATTTTTCCTCTTTTCTTTTCTCTCTCTTTTTTTTTCTTTTTTTTTTCAATAAGCAATATATTCACAATGATCCCAACTCGGAGAGAGATAATGATATGCAAGTATGTTTTTCTCCCTTTCATTCATTTTTTTTGGAATAGAATAGGGGATTTGGAGCTAGGAATTAATAGCGGGGGAAATGCCATAAAATAGAATCACTAAGGGGAGATTCACCAAAGATTTTAAAAGTAGAGAAATGATGTTCAAGATTTGTGGAGAAAGAAATATATATAACTCTCGGCTCACTCTATAAGACATGCACGACAACTTCAGCAGGGTAATCTAATCTACTCAGTTTTGATCACAAAAAGCTAACTAATCCCGATATATCATAGCTAACATCATTCAATCATCCTGAAGTGAAGTGTACAATTCATGCATATAGAAGTGATAAAGGAAAAGAAATCAGTACTCCAGATATAGGCATTCAATGCGTGAATCTTGGTGTGTTTTCTGAGATAGCATACATATGAATATTCAGGCTCAGCTAATAATAAAACTTCATCCATTTTCATGTGAAAAAAAAAGTGTGGGTTACCATTTCTAAATGCAAGGCAAGTCATAGCATATGATATCAGATATAAAACCTAAGACATGACAAATATAGCATGCATATAGAATAAGCTGACTCCACGTAGACATCATCACAGAAAATTCATCTCTAGCATGAGATGAAAAAGAAACGAAGTAAAGATAAAAGGAAAAATAGAACTATGCAATGCGGCACACAGGAAAATAAGAAAAACGTGATGCATGGCAAGATAAATGAAAAATAATGAAAAATAAGTGCAAAAGTGAAAAACGGTGTGAAAAACTGAAAATAAAGGTGGCTAAATGAAAAAAGAAAGTGAGGACTCACTCCCCCAAGCTAAACGGCACAGTGTCCTCAATGTGCAAGGTGTGGGACACCGAGAGACAAGAAGTGTGAGGGGCAAGTGAGGATGCATGCATGGAAAAATGAAAATAAAAAGAAAGAGAAAAAAAAAAGAAAGAAATGAAAAAAAAATATGATGCGGACATGATGCATGCACGAACAGGAGTGATATGAGAATAAATACAGTACCAAAAACGCTCCCTCTCTCCCAAAAAGATATATATAGATGTGATCAAAATGAGAATCCCAAGTAGATATGATATGATATGCACATAAAGATATGATCAAAAATATAATCCCAAAAATAGTGAGGGGGAGGGGGGTGGACAAAAGTGCATCAGGACCCAGCAGAGACGGGCAGCACAACGGCAGGAATGGATAAAGGCATCAAGAATGCCTAAGAAGGCGGTGCCGCGCCGTCTCCGTCCTGAGGCGGAGGAGGAGGTGGTGGTGGTGTGGGATGCTGAGCTGGGGTGGAAGCGGAAGCAGGTCTAGTGTGTGTGGAAGTGTGTGTGGGAACCTGCTGGGTGGGCTGGGGTACGCGAGGGAGACGCTCCAGCACCTGTGTAAGGCAGTAGTGGATCTGGGGTATCAGGTCGAAGCGTCCAGCCATCGCAGAGACGGTGGAGGACAGGGTCCTAAGGTCTCCTCTAAGACCACTCACCGCCAACTCAAGAGCACGTATGCTCTGCAGTGTAGTGCCGGGCGGGGGTGGTGCAGAGGGACGCACCGGTCTAGGCTGCGCAGGGCGAGGCTGGCGTACGCGAGTGAAGTATGTGACGGGCTCAGCGGGGAAGGGGACAAAAGGTGCCGCGCCTGGAAAAGTGGGCCTGGCCTCGGTGCGAGGCCGGGACACCGGCTGGTGAGAAGTGGAGGCGGCGGCAGCAAAGGAAGCGTGCAAAAGAGGCAACGAGGTGGCCAAAGAGGTCTGTGGCACAGAAGTGTGGACAGACGCCACGACACTCTCGGAGAAGACGGCGGCAGTGGAGACAGAGGAATCTCCCGCTGGGGTAGAAGTGTGTGGTCTAAAAGGTGTAGCCCCAGCGGAGATCATGCTAACCATGGTCTCCACGACCGAAACGAACGAGGGCTCTCCGTACTCGACTACGGTCGGCGGGCGCTCGGGGAAGGCAGAAGAAAGAGGCTCGACAGACAAGGGGCCAGTGGCGGAAGTGGGAGTGGTGGTGACAGCCTCGGAAGTGGTGACAGTGGTGGAAGTGGGCTCAGCAAGAGTACTCTCGACACTGGCAGAGGTGAGGACAGAAGTGTCAGGAGCAGCAGAAACGACAGGTGTGGGCTGAGGGGCCACAGGGGCGACAGGGTCGGCAGCAGGCTCGGCAGGGCGTGAAGCAGGGTCTGCGGGGGCAGCCTGGGTAGCGTGGGCAGCGTGGGCCTGCTCGGCCTCCTCGGCCTCGAGCACGTAGGCGGCAGGGATGGGGACATCCATATCTGGGAGCCAGTCAACGTGGGCCGGTGCAATCTGGGTCCGAGCAGGGCTCGGGAGAATCATGTAGTCGGCACCGAAAGGGCCGTGCAACCAGACCCAGTGACGCTCACCATGCGGACGCAGCATCTTCATCCGGGCCATAACATCTATCGACAAAGAGGTGGGGCCCGGGACGCGTCGCAAGTCGTCGGGGAAGTCCTCGCCGGTCATAAGAGCCAGCAGGGTAATCAGGCCGCCGCAGCATATCGGTGAGCGAGCGCCCACCGATACAATGATGCGGTCTAAGTACCATGCCGCGATATCGATCACGACGGCGGGGACAAGCTCATCTCCATCCCTAGATAGAGCTCTGGGACGGGTCATCGCGTAGAGCATGTAAAGCTCCGACGTAGACATCGTGCCCGGCTCATATCTGGCCAAAAAGGTAGTCGCCATGAGGCGCTGGGCAATGCGTAGGCAGGGGTGGACTATGGCCGAGGCCTTGGCCCTACTAGGGTCAAAGGCGGCGTGAAGACCTGTAATCCGGGCCCAGAAGGCACCGGCGTCGAAAGAAGGTGGGGGGATATGGGTGGGGCCATAACCGCGATCGGCTCCGGGGACTGCGGGCCAAGAGAAAAACGCTCTCATCATATCGAGAGTGACCTGGCACTCTCGATCCATGAACCGGAATGAGCATCCCTCATCGGTCCGGGCGATCGAACTCAAAACCTCAAGCGTCGGACGGGTAAAAGTATCCGCCGACACCTGCAGAAAATCTCGCCAACCCACGTTGTCGTACAACGTGAGCAGTCCCTCGAGTACCCCAGGCGTCCAAGGTCAGCGAGGTGTGCAAACCTGGAGGGTACGATCGAGCGCTGAGAGATACGGTCGAAGACGGCGCGGTGTGCGTCGTCTCGGAACGTGATCCCGAGCGGCCCGACCAGTGGAGCCGGTGGTGGTGGCTGTGCAGCGGCGGGGAGTGGCTGTGCGGGTTGTGGGTGCGCTGCAGGCTGTGCGGGGTGTGCGGGGCCTGCAGGCTGTGCTGGGTGGACGGGGTGTGCGGGAGAAGGCGGAGGAGAGTCCTCCACCTCGTGAGCAGGGCCGGCCTCGTCCGATCGCTTCTGCTTGGCGGAAGCTCTCGTCGACCTCGGTCGTGTCCGGGGCGGCATGTCGGCCCTGAACGCGCGCCGAAAAGTGAAAAGTGCGGCGTGTGCAAAAAGAATGGAAAGAGTATACCTGAACACGCCGCGAGTGCTAAGTAGTGGAAGCGTGCGAAGTCCGCGCCTCCACGAAGTCCGGAGCAGCCCGTAGAAGCTCCCCTGGCCTCCCCTAAGCTCCAATAAGCAGCCTGCGCGTGAAAAAGCGATATCAGCGAGTAATAATCAAAATGTATGGAGCAATAGGGGTGCAATGGATAGATATAGGAATTGATTTGGGTTAGGGGGGCGTTTAGCACATGGATCCTCAAAAAAATACACGAGGAGAGGAGAAAACGGTGAAAATAAGCGGACCGGAGGTGATCGGAGGCGGGGCTGCCGACGGCGACTCGGGCGGGGACCGGCGATGGTCGGCCGGCGATGGCAGGCCGAGCGGCGGCGCGCGCGGGCGAGTGGCTGTTGGGCGAGGCGAGATCGGGCGAGGGAAAGCTGAGGGGGCGCGGGCGAAGGAGTGTTTTCGTTTTCGAAAACTGCGCCCCCCCCCCTCGGCTTTATATTAAAAAGTTACGACTCGGCCGAGTGACTTTCCTCACTCGGCCGAGCGAGGCAGATAAAAATTTCTCCCCGATATCGCTTCGGCCGAGTGGCTTTGCCAGGCTCGGCCGAGTGGAGTAAGTCCATTCGGCCGAGTGACTCAAGCTACTCGGCATAACTCGCCCTAGGAGGGTATCCGATTTACTCGGCCGAGTGAATATATATACTCGGCCGAGTGGCAGTTCTTATGAAATGAGAAAAATAGACAGAGAGTTGGGTACAGCATTCTTCCCTCGTTCGTGAGCGGCTCGGCCGGACGAACTTATGGACTCGGCCGAGTGACTAGTATACTCGGCCGAGTGAGCCTTAATTTCTGCTGTTTATCTTCGTTTGGGCTCTAAACTCCGTCTTTCTTCCTCCAGTCGATTTCATGCTCCTCCTAAGCGTCGAACGCCTTCTTTGGGCGCTCCTCGTCGCCTCGTTCATCCTCCTCATGATGGATCTACCTATCTCCTCTCCTGTCAAGAAAAAATGGGACCCGTTATCACAAAATTTTTGGCGATCGACTCAAAACACTAAAAATTTCTAAAACAAAAATAAAGAAAAAGTAAAAATAAAGCAAAAACCGTCGGGTTGCCTCCCGACAAGCGCTCGTTAAAGGTCGTGAGCTCGACCCCCTATAATTTTCAATCAATGCGGGATGTTGGGTGCATACGGGATGCACCCGTCAAACTTTCCGGGGAGCGCGCTTGGATTCGAACGTGGCGGCGTAGCATTCTCCCGCGGTGGTCTCCTATCTCGAATAGTGTTGGGGGGAGGCTCCCCCAAGCTAGCATTTGCCCCGGCCAACGGCTTGACCGGCGGTGCCGATTTCCGTGCCGGCGGAGCTTTCTTTGGAGACTTTAATTTCGAGAGCTTGCAGAGCTCTCGAATCCTCGCGACATCAGCGTCGCCTTCATCTTCATCAGCGGAGAAGTCGGGGGAATTGTCTTTAATCTTTTCATCTTGGCCTAAATCCGGGCCTTCATCAAATTCTTCATCAAAAAGGGCACCAATTGAGTGAGGAATCGCCTCCTCTATTACCTCATCGAGGAGGTCCATGTAGTCGAGTTCCTCGTGATAAGGCATATGCTTCATAGCCTTAGGAATGTGGAGCTCCACCTCAATGTTTCCGACGTTTAAGGTTAAGGTACCTTCGCGCACGTCGACGATGACTCCGGCGGTGGCGAGGAATGGGCGTCCAAGTATCAATGAGGTGTCTCCTTCCTCCTTAATGTCCATGATGACGAAGTCACATGGCAAGCATATTCTACCCGGTACTTGAAGTGGGATGTCTTCGGCGATCCCCACCGGCCTTGTTATCCGTCCATCGGCTAATTGAATGCGCATGTCGGTGGGTTTCAACTTCGTCCCGGTGTTAAGCTTTAAGAACATGGAGAGAGGCATGAGACTCACACTAGCCCCAAGATCTACCAACGCCTTTTGAAGAGGCACGCCGCCCAAAGTGCAAGGAATCCGAAAACTCCCCGGATCTTTAAATTTTGCCGGCTCCTTTTCTCTCTTGGTGAACCAAGAGCCCTCCTCGGCTAGCATGATCTTCTCCTTCCTCTTTCTCCCCGAAATCAAATCCTTCAGGAATTTGGCATATGTGGGGATCTCGATGATGGCGTCAAGGAAGGGAATATTTAGGCTAACTCCTCTTAGATACTCGAGGAATTTCGCTAGCCTTTTCTCCATTTTCGCTTTCGCTAGTCTTTGGGGGAATGGGACCGGTGGCATGAAGCGCCTCTCCTCAATTAATAGCTCCGCCCTAGATTTCTCCTTGTCTTGTGGCTCCTTCTCCTTTTCAATCTCAATTACCGGCTCAACCGGCTCCAAACTTTCCTCCACGGCCTCCTCAATAGGAATCATGGTGGGGGTGGTGTCCTTCCCGCCTCTAGTTGTGACGGCAACTACGGCGTTGATGTGGCCCGTGTTGCCCCGTGGGTTTTGCTCCGGTTGCGCCGGCAATCTTTGAGTGTTCCGGTTGAGCAACGCTAATTGCTCCGAAATTTGAGCCACTACGGTATTGAGAGAATCTTGCCCCGCCTTCAAAGTAGCATTCACCTTACTTTGCTCGACCATGAACGCCTCCACTCTAGTTTCGAAATCGGATCGTTGTGGAGCTTGTGGAGGGTTTTGGTTTTGATTCCTCCACCCTTGGTTGTATCCGGGAGGCCTATAAGGTGGGACTTGTTGCTTTGGTTGGAAGTTTTGTTGTGTAGGTCCCCTCGGCGGATAGTATTGTTGTTGGGGTGGTGGTGGTCGAGCTTGATTAGGCGGTTGTTGTGGCGGGTTCAAAGCTCCTTCATTGTTGGCGTAGGAGAATCCCGGGTGATTTCTTGCGGCCGGATTGGACCAATAACCTTGGTTCCCCGCAACATATTGCACTTGCTCCAAGGATCCTTCTCCTTGCTCTCCTCCCGAATACATGGCTTGAGATTGGTCTTGCCAATCACTCATTTGGCTTGCCGGCGCGGAGGTGGAAGGGCTTCCTTGGGGCTCCGTGATGAATTTCTCCAATCTCTCCACCACCTTGTGGAGAGAATCAAATTTGCTCGTAAGCTCCGCTACGGCCTTTGCCTCGTAGATGCTAGTCGGCTTTAAGGAGGACGTAGAGTGTCCTCGCTCATCGCCCCATTGTTTGTTATTAGAGGCCATCTCCTCAATTAGGGCCGTAGCTTCCTCGGGAGTCTTTGACAAGATTGCACCATTCGCCGCGGCATCAATAATTTGTTTGGTCCCCGGTTGGAGACCGTTGTAGAAGCTATGCACTAACTCCCAATCTTCTATACTGTGGTGCGGGCACTGGTGCTGCAAATCCTTAAATCGCTACCAAGCTTCATAGAGCGTCTCATGTGGTCCTTGCTTGAAGGACATGAGAGCGCTCCGGATCTTCACCGTCTTGGATGGTGGATATAATTTATCAATGAATGCATCTGCCAACCCGTCCCAAGAGGTGAAAACTCCGTCAGCTTGCGTCCTCAGCCAATAGAGTGCTTTGTCCTTTAGCGTGAAGGGGAAGAGGCGCAGTCTGATGGCATCGATCGGGACCCCCGGCATTTGGAAAGTGGCGCACTTCGACAAGAATGATTGGATGTGGTAGTGGGGGTTCTCGTGAGCGTTCCCATGAAATGGGTCTTGTTGCATCAAAACCACCAATCCCGTCTTTAGCTCGAAGTTCTTGTCGGCCTCCAACTCCGGCACGACGATGGATGACGTAGTAGAAGAGGTTTTAGGCCGAAGCCTATCGCGAATAGAAATTATTCTCGCCATTCTCTCCGCCAATTCTTCGGGAGTTTCCCGGTTGGTCATAAACCGCCCTTCCGGATATTGTCTCCTTTCCGCTCTGAGTCTCCGCGCGGTACGTTCGATCTCGGGATCGAATAATAAAGCTTCGGGGTCCGCCGTAGATCTCGTGTACATGCACAGGGAAAACAGAGTTTCAAAGAGATGATTAGTACCGTGGAAGGGTTAGGTAAGAATAGCAAAGGAAATAATAATGGTAAAAGAAATAAAATAAAAAGAAAATAAAAGAAAGAAATAGCTAAGGTGAAAAAGAATCAAACGCAATCGCCTCCCCGGCAACGGCGCCAAAAACTTGATCGCGCCCCGGCGTACAGGTCCCGAGGCGACGGTTGTAGTTTTACCGCAAGCGCACGGTATAGCGGCGAGCGGGTATCGAACACAGGGAGGACGAATGACCGTGCTTGCTCCTAATCAACCTGGCTATTTAGAGGGATAATTGCCTTGGGCGATCCTGTCACAATCGTCAGACAAAAGTGCGAAATATCAAATCAAATAGAGAACGCCTAGGGAATGGGGAATCCCCACTACTCACCGTATTTCACAAATGTGGTTCGCCGGTATCGAAATCGCTAGGGTGAGAATTTGGATGAACTAGTTGCAACTAAATGTGGAACCAAGCTCACGCTCTCGCGCTGTTACCGGTCTATAGCTATCCTAGGTTTGGGTCCAATCTCTTGCAAACCCTAGCCTAGGGAAGCTAGCATTAGGATCAACATCATCGTCCAATTGCGCACCGAGCCCAATCTCTTGTAAACTCGGTCCACAATCTAGATTAGGATAGTTCCTACCCATCCAATCTCTTGCAAACGGGTATCGGCACGGAATTGCAACCGGAGATCCTAGCATCGGTCCAATCTCTTGCAAACCGATACTTCGAAAATCCGACTCCAACCCAATTCGGATTTCTAGGGCTTCCTATCGAATTGGGATCCAATCTCTTGCAAATCCCAATTGATGTGAATACCTAGCTATCCGTAGTAATTCGATCCCAATCTAATCCCTAATAACAATCCTAGCTCAATTTCTACCAATTCAACACAAATACGAAATTGGGCTTGTAGGGTTCATCCCCACGCCCCAAGACGTGGAGACTACTCACTAATCATAGCAATAGCACAATAATTAGCAATGAAATAGACAATGGAATTCATCACAACAATGATATAAACAATAAAAATAGAGTTTTTGGGGAAGAGAAGTGCAAACCAATGTAGATCTTCAATCAACCCAACAAAAATCCAAGTTTTTCTCTTCTCCAATCACAATTAATAAAGCTAAAAAGTAGACTCAAAAAGCTGCAAAAAATCTGAGAGGTGGCTCCTCAAACTAGGGTAAAAACAGGGCTTAAATAGCCCCAAAAATCGTCCAAAAATCCTGACCAAAACGCCCCTGCACAGCCTGTTTTCCGCAGATTTCGCTACAGGCAGCGCATCGCACTCGGCCGAGTGGGTCTTCTGAAGCTCAGGTGGCCGAAAAATAGTAACTTCGATACTTTTGAGGGCCTTCGTCTGGGCGCCACTCGGGCGGACGTGGTATAGTCACTCGGCCGATGTGGTCTCCGTCGCTCGGCCGAGTACACATGGAAAACTTGTCTGAACGGGTCGGCCGAGCGGTGTCTCGCTGGTCGGCCGAGTGGCTCCTCCACTCGGCCGAGTGGGACACAAAAAATGCCCAAACTGCTTAATTTGGCCTCCCCGTCGCTCCTGCGGCGTCCATTCTTCTTCCGCTCCTCTCCAACAGCAAAATACTCCTCGGGGAGGTCGTTGGTGGCCGTCTAGCGTAAGCGTATCTCGAGATCACTCCAAATCGCGCCAAATCACCTGAAATGCGACAAAAACAACAAAACGTGAAAAGCATCGCAATATCGTCGATAAATCGTAAAAGACGTGATTTGGGCGATCTAAGTGGCATGCAAACATGCGGAAAAAAGGTGTAAAATAAGGAGTGATCACCTTACAGTATGGCTCCTGCAGAACTTGAAGAGCTACGGAAGCAATTGGACGACCTGTTGCAGAAAGGATTCATACATCCCAGCATATCTCCCTCGGGCGCACCTGTTCTGTTGGTCAAGAAGAGGGACGGATCGAGAAGAATGTGCATGGATTATCGGGAGCTGAACAATGTCACTGTGAAGAATAAGTATCCGTGATCAACTCGATGGATCACGAGTTTTCTCGAAGTTGGATCTCAGGAGTTGATACCTTCAGGGGAAGGTCAAGAATAAATACATCTATAAGACGGCTTTCCGGACCAAGTATGGACACTACGAGTTTGTTGTCATGCCGTTCGGTGTGACCAACGCCCCTGCAGTATTCATGAATCTCATGAATCTCATATTCCACGAGTTTCAGGATAAATTCGTAGTGATATTCATTGATGATATATTGGTCTACTCGAAGAGCGAGGAGGAGCATACCAAGCATTTGCAGATTGTTTTGGAGACGCTTCGCCGTCATCAGTTGTATGCCAAGTACAGCGAGTGCGAGTTCTGGCTGGACCGAATTGTATTTCTTGGACATGTGGTATCTGGCAAAGGTATCTCTGTCAACCCAGAGAAGGTTGCATCAGTCAGTAATAGGCCTACCACTTGGTCGGCATCAGACATCAGGAGTTTCCTAGGATTGGCAGGTTACTATGGTCGATTCATCAAGGATTTCTCGAGGATATCCGAGCTGATGACTCGATTGACAAGGAAGGATGTCAAGTTTACATGGTCAGACTCTTGCGAGCAGGCATTTAGGATATTAAAAAGCAAGGCTGACGTCTGCACCAGTTCTGGCTATACCAGATAGGACTGGAGGATTTAAGATCTTTTGTGATGCATCAGGCAAAGGCCTTAGATGTGTCCTGCACCAGCATGGTCATGTGGTCAAGTATGCTTCTCAGTAGTTGAAGATTCATGAGAAGAATTATCTGACTCAGGACTTGGAGCTAGCCGTTGTCATCTTTGCCCTGAAGATTTGAAGACATTTCTTATTGAGTGAGAAAGTGAAAATCTTCATTGATCACAAAAGTTTGAAATACATTTCAACCAAGAAGGAGTTGAATATGAGGCATCGTAGATGGTTAAAGATGATGGCCGATTACGATATCAACCTCCAGTATCATCCAGGGAAGGTTAATGTCGTACCCGATGCTTTGAGTAGACTTCCAGCAGTCATGACTCTTACAATTCAATGGAGGCTACATCAAGATCTGCAGGAGATGGGTATAGAAGTTGTTTTACCTGGAGTCACATCATTGTTGATGAATATGCAGATTCAGTCAACGATTGTGGATCGAATCAAAGCTGTGCAGTCAGGAGATACAAAACTTCAGAAGATCAGAGAGCAAGTTGAAGCTAGACTTTGAACGGATTTTCATATTCATGAGGATGGTTCCCTGAGAAACAACAGTAGGATCTGCATACCTTCAGGCGATATCAGAGAGGAGCTGATGAATGAAGCTCATAACTCTCCCTGCTCCATTCATCCTGGCGGAACCAAGATGTACCAGGACCTTCGTCTGAATTTTTGGTGGCATGGTATGAAGAGGAGCGTAGCTCGAAGTGTCACCAAGTGCCTTGTGTGTCAGCAAGTGAAGGCTGAACATCATCGCATTACTGGATTACTTCAACCTCTGCTGATTTCGGAGTAGAAGTGGCAGCACATCACCATGGACTTCGTGACTGGACTACCTCGGAGCACTAAGCAAAATGATGCGATTTGGGTTATCGTTGACCGATTAACCAAGTCTGTGCATTTCATACCCTTCCGAGTAGGTCAATCTACGGAGATACTGGCAAAGAAGTATATGGAGGTAATTATCTATCACATACCTTTATATCTTCCTTCTAGTACATGTCATGATGTGAACGATACTCGTGCATGAGATTATGCGATTACATGGAGTTCCCGTGAGTATTGTCTCCGACCGAGACACGAGATTCACGTCCAAATTCTGGAATAGTCTACAGACGAATTTGGGTACCAGTCTGAGCTTCAACACTGCGTATCATCTGCAGACTGATGGATAGTCGGAGCGTACTATCCTGATATTGGAAGACATGTTACGAGCTTGCATGTTGGATCTAAAAGGTTCATGGGAGGATCACTTGCATTTAGTGGAGTTCGCCTACAACAACAGCTACCAAGCCAACATTGGCATGGCACCATTTGCTGCACTTTATGGAAGGAAATGTCGATCTCCGCTGAGTTGGGACGACATTGGTGATAGAGAGCTGCTGGGACCAGAGATAATAGTCGATGCTGTGAATGTAGTACGTAACAACAGGAATAAGCTTCGTATCACAAAGGATCGGTACAAGCATTGGCCTGATGCTAAATGTCGTTCTTTGGAGTTCAAGGCAGGAGATCATGTGTTCCGAAGATATCCCTGAACAGAGGAGTTATCCACTTTGGAAAGCGAGGCAAGCTCAGTCCGAGATTCATTGGACCTTTCTACTTGCTAGAACGAGTTGGAGAGGTAGCCTATCGTCTAGCACTGCCGCCTTCATTGGAGGGAGTACATGATGTTTTTCATGTATCTCAGCTGCATCGTTACATCATCGACCCTTCTCATGCTGTCGATTACTCGGAGATTACGGTTCGACAGGACCTGACATATGAGCAACAGCTGGTGCAGATCTTAGACCGACGTCAGAAGACGCTCAGGAACAAGGTCACCGAGCTCATGAGAGTGTTGTGACATCATGACTCGCCAGGAGAATCCACCTGGGAGCGCGAAGATGAAATGAGGAGCGTTATCCATATTTGTTCCATGCTCCTTAGTTGATAGAAATTCCGAAGACGGAATTTTTCTTAAGGTGGGTAGAATGTAACGGCATGTGTTTTCGTTGTACACGTATTTTCGTAACAAGAAAATTTCAAGCGAATTCAAAAATGAGTAAATGAATTTTTTTCGTATTCGTGATCTTTGCGACGATACGAACCCATGGCTATTTTTAGCGATTTTCGGAGTCGTGTGTGAAAATTGATATTTTAACATTATTGTTTACTATCCCTAATCACTTTTTACTTATCACCAATTACCTTGGTTAATACTATGATTACCTTACCTGAATTTCCCCCCCTTTTAAAAAAGTTTTCACGTTTAAAACTTTCTCAGTTAAACATCAACCTACCCCCACCTTATTAATGGCTATAATTAATGGCTAATGGGGATGCATGCATCGGATTAGCTATAAAAAATTTCTCTTTTAACCACTAATTACCCGTTCAAAACAAACCCACAAACCCACACACTTTGCTCCCATTCGACCCAGCCGCTCCGACAAAGTCTTGGCATCTCCCTCCGTCAGGGCAACACCACCACCAGCCCCATATCCTCCTTCAACCCAATAAAAACAAAAACATCATCATCATCACTGACAAGCCTCCTTCAACCCAAAATTCAAACCCAAATCTGAAATCCAGATACGAAATCATCAATTTCACCTCTCTCCTCTGGCTGCCCCTCACCCCTACCTGATCCACTGATACCTCCCCTACTTCAGGTCGCCGCGCCACCCGTTGCTTCACCTGCATGCGCGCAGCCCGCCAGATCCGCCGCCTTGCCTGCCTAAAGCACGCGCCACCCACCGGATCTGCTGCGCCACCTGCAACCGCACGCACGTGCAGTTGCTCTGCTGCTGCCAGCAGGCCGCACACCGCCCTACAGCCCTTGGCCGTGCCGCCCGCCGCTACCTCCTGGTCCGTGCTCCCCCTCCTATGCAAAACAAAGAAAGAAAAAAAAGAAGACAAGGAGAAAGTGAAGAAGAGGAGGAGACAAAAGAGTTATTTGGGGGGGCAGAGTTGTTTTAAACTATTAAGTGTTAAGTTATAAGTTATTGGGTTATTGGGTTATTTGGTTATTAAAGTTAGTAAGTTATTGAGTTATTTAAAGTTAATTATTAAGTTATATAAGATATTAAGTTTTATAAATTATATTAAGTTATTTTAAGATGTTAACGATATTTTTAAGTTTATATTTTAAGTTATATGCTTAATTATATAGACAATTAATAAGTTAGTTATATAATATAGTAAGTTGTAAAATTTAGTATACTAACAGTATTATATAATAGAAATTTTAACGTTATTGTTTAAGTAATGTATTAATCATTGATCATGCTGAACAAAATAGAAAACCCAGCTTCACCATAGTATCACATTTGACGAGACGAAAACGACGACACCAAAATCACCAAAATCAGGCACATGTGCATTTTCTCCATGTTTTAAATACCGTTTCATTTAATTTGACACCAAACTTCACATGTTACATGTTGTGTATTGCAAAATAAAAACCCTCATGCGTGCGTGTGGACACTTTAATAATTGAATGTGCCTTGTGAATTGCAACATTTCTAGACGTATATGAATTTCTTGATCAACTTGAAAATCAAAGACATTACAGGCCGGTTTGGCTAATCATAGATATTGCATGCCAAGATTTGGCTATCTTGTGGGCCGGTTTGGCTAGTCTGGCTCGTGTTCTAGTATTATCAGGCGGGCCGGTTTGGCTGATTCTGGCTTGTGGTCCAGAAAAGTACACGTTGGTGGGGTTGGGTTCGCGGGCACTAGTCGGTAGTAAAAGAATCACCTTCGATGGTAGAGAAGGTAGATTCACTTGCTAGCCGCCTAACGACGTGAACCTTAGTCACTAATTAGACACACTCTTGAACAACTTGAAACTGCTATTCTAGACATGTATGACATGTACAACATCTACTGCTTTCATTCATAATAGAACTGCTACTGCTTCCATTTAGAATAAAACTGCCATACTAATATAAAAATCTGTTCTTACTGCTAAGAAATATAACTTCCATGCTAATGTAATCTCTGTTAAAACTGCTTAGAAATTATAATTGTTCATTTGTTCATAAATGCTTAACTGTAATGCAAACTATTTCGAAAACCTTGCCAAGGGTCACACTCTCACTTTTACTTGCCAAGGAGCCTTGCTGACATACATTTCCATGTTGTTTGAGATGTATGTCTAGTCACGAGACATGTTACATTGAGAACGAGCTGCTTGAGGAGACCGATCCACAGGACCAGGAATACGCCGATCTAGAAGTTCTACCCACTGAGGACTAGCTAGTTGCTGAACTTTACCTGATGCTGCTTAAGATTACTTTTACTGCACTTTTGTAGGGTGTGTACCCATCTTTGTAGAACTTTGTTGTTGTAGGCCATGCTTGGGCCCTTATTACTTTTTGTGTACTCTTTCTGGATGTTAGCTTTAAATTCATAGTTATTTCTATTTTTCTGAAATGCATGCAAGTTCCTATATATGGTTGTTATTCACAGATGCTTATTGGGTTTGAGCTTCACCGCTTCAGCCCATGCAGACCTGCTCGCGTCCTCGCTCCCAAGTTTAATGGGAAGCGGGGCATGACATCCATCGTGTTGTCTTCCGTTCAGATCTTCAACAAATTGACGTCATTGTATTTTTCTCCAACATGATTATGGATAAAGTGGTATCTCATGTTGATATGCTTGGCATGCATATGAAAGACTTAGTTTTTCATTAGGTGCACCGCACTTTGGCTATCACAATGCAAGTCATATTTCTCTTGATCGATCCCTAGGTCATCTATCAATCCCATGAGCCATATCATCTCTTTTACCACATCAGTCAATGCTATATACTATGCCTCCTTAGTAGACAAGGCCACCGTAGACTAAAAAATACTCTGCCAACAGATCAGAGCTCCTGACAAGGTGAACACGTAGCCCATCATAGATCTACTCCCATCCAAGTCACCTGAAAATTCAGAATTGACATATCCCACATCTAGCAGCCCATTATCATATCATCTATATGTCAATCCCACATCAATGGTGTCGTTAATAAATCGTAATATCCACTGTATACCAATGTACCTTCCTTTGATTGTGCATGTATCGGCTCACTATGCTCACCACATGTGATAGGTCTGGTCACATACACAACATAGCACACATCAAGGCACCTACCGCATTGCATATAATATACTCACCGTAAACTTCTTTTCTTTCTCGCTCTTCAGAAAATCCTTTTGCACAAAGTTTGCAGAGAGGTGCAAACCGAGTAGCTACAGACTTCATGCTTTCATAACTAAATCTCTAAATAATAGTCTTCAAGTAGCGACTTTGTGAAAAATGTACAATACCTCTACTTTGGTCTCGGTAGATCACCCTGCCAAGAATCCTTCTTGCTTTGCCTAGGTCCTTCATCTCATATGCACAACTCAATTCCTTTTTAAATCCTTACATATCTACTTTATTTGAAGATGCTATGAGCATTTCATCAACATAAAATAAAAGATATATGAATGACACATCATCTAGTCTTTGAAAGAATACACAATGATCATATGGATTCTGTTAATACCCTTGATCCTCTATAATGAATTGCTCAAAATTCTTGTACCACTGTCCATGTGATTGTTTCAACCTATAGAGAGACTTCCCAAATGTACATGCAAGCCCGTCGTCTCTCTCATTGCCATCGGGTTGAGACATATAAATCTAATCTTCTGGCTCCCCATATAAGATTGCAATTTTGCCATTTAGTTTCACTAATCCAAGGTTGAATTGTGCAACCAATGTCAATAGCATCTGAATAGAACAATGTTTGACCACTGGAGAGAAAACCTGATTGTAGTCAATACATACTCTCGGAGAATATTATTTCACAACAAGTCTAGCCTTGAAGCAAATATCCCCATCTTCGGCTCCATCCTCCTTGGTGTAGACTCACTTACACCCGATCACTTTCTTTCCATTAGGAAGCTTCACCAAATCACATGTATCATTTTCCACAATGATTTCATCTCCACATCCATTTCTTTCCCCCACATATTTGGGTCGTTAGAATGCTCTACATCTTGTATGGTATGGGTATATCAATAAGTTGAATCATTGGGCCGGCATTCGAGATAACTCGACCGACATATGACTAAGGCCCACAAGGCCCATAAAAGAAGCCCGATATCGACACAGTCAAAGCCCAATGACCAGTCGACCGTTGAATCCACCTCACTCGAACGTGGGATAAAGGCAGCCTTGTAAATCGTGGGAACGTGCACAACATTTATTCCTATTAAAGGGGGAAGATTGGGGCCCTATTATGGGTATCCGTTATCACCCCAATGTCTCCAACGGGACCCTGAATGCCTATAAATAGAGGAACGGGTCCGATTTCCAAGGTACAAGGTCTAAGACATAGAACTCTACTTTCTCAGCTGATACTTCTTATACATTCGAGCTTGCGCTGCCAGTCTTGAGACGAACCTCTGTAGGTCGATCTCAGCTACATCAAGCTCCCTCTCTTCCTTAAGTTCCCACACTAACTTAAGAATTGGAGGGGATTTGGGTCGGAACCCAGATCCGACCCCCCCTAATGTGCCCAAGTGGTGCAGATCGACGATCATCATCCAGCGCCGAGGGTCGTCATTGAGCTTCCTAGCTTCGAACGATCGACGCAACTGCTGCTCGAAGGTCGATCGAGCACCGCACCATCATCAACTACCATCATCCGATCCATGTTCTACTAACCTTGGGTCCCAACCTATCTGCTGACGAGGCTCCGACTCAGTACCATGAGTCTACGTCAGCTTGACAACTTTCTCGGTCAATTTTGGCCTTAACAGTTTGGCACAGTCTGTGGGAAACGTTAACCATCTTGACATCCCAAAGAAATCCAAAAGCTATGACAGCTGGACCCAACAACGTCGGACCGATCGAAGGTCTGAAGGAGAAGCCGAAAGCAAACAACGTCCTAGTGGAGGATGTCGCAGACTCCATGACGCCACCTACGCGACTGGAAAAGACCCCGAAGGAGCCCGATGTAACCTGGAAGGAATTCACCTAATTCACCGAGCAGGTCGACAGGAGTATAGGCGCATTGGTGACTTTAATACGCCAAAACATGGGGAGCCCATCGCCCTTAAATGAGCCGTTGCCACCTCCAAACCCAAACCTGACACCAACCAAGGGCTCGACCTTCCTCCGAGATCTGGGGGACCCAAGGGCAGATCAACTGGAGATTAACCTCCACAACACGATCCCCCAGACACACCGATATGACAGAACGAGGGTCGACAATCGAGCCTTCATTCTCCCGGGGGAACACACCCCCTCCAATTACCGGGAGGCGATCCGCAACATCCTAGATCAGGTAATGTATGGTGCTCCCCCAAGTTATAACCCTCTAAACCCTGCAGGTGGATTTAGAAGGAGGGAGGAGACCCCGAACCGATCCTCGGGAGCTAACTACATGCAACCCGGAGAAGGAGGATCTCTACTGGTCCGATCCGTGATTCGGAGGACCCCACTGAAAGAAAATATCATCTATGCTCCTCCTCTCCCCAAGTTCAAGCTCCTGGCCCTACCATCTTATGATGGCATAGGCGACCCATGGTCGCACATTCATAAGTATCTGAATGTCATGATGCTTCACAGGGACACCCCACGGCTGCATCGGCTCGTTCGACGAATTGGCAGAAATATTCTGCAAACAATTCGTCGCGGGACGACGTCCTAAGAAGAAGTACTCCCACCTATTCTCACTCAAGCAGAATGAGAATGAGTCGATCCGAGCCTTCATCCAGAGATTCAACGACGAGAGGCTCGTTGTAGAGGAGACTTCGGACGTAACTGTCATAGCGGTGCTTACCCAGGCGGTCCGGAATGAGCACCTACGAAGGGCCCTCCACCAATTTCCCCTGTTCGACCCCCGGATACGCACTCTGGGGGTACGATGTAGCTTTACAGCAAGTGCACGGTTAAATGGCAAGCGGGTATCAAATCACAAGGAGGACTAATGACGGTACTCTACAGTAATTACTAAGCTACTGGGTGGAAAATGGTTTGGGAATGGTTGGTGTCACAATCGTTCGAGTATCAATGCAAATTCAATATAATAGAGATGTCTAGGGCTAGGGAATCCACACTATGGATTTTCAAGTCATCAATGTGAGTTATGAATTACCATGCAATTAAACTTGGTTTAGGGTGAACTTTTCACAACTAATTGGAGAACCGGTGCATGCTGTCGTGCTACGCAAGTCTATAGCAATCTAAACTAGAGCCTCGCTGTTGCGCGCAAGACTAGTCTAAACCACTAGCATTAAGATCGGCAATTTTGTCCAATCCCAACTCAAGCTCGATGTCGCGCAACTTGAGTTCGGATCTAGATCATGATAGTTCGTATTCATTCACTGTCGTGCAACGAATATGAGTATAGGATACAATAAAAATGCTAGCTTTGGTCGCTGTCGTGCACCAAGTTTAGGAAATTACGATTGTAATCCTAAATCGAATATCTAGGGCTTTCCTTGGATCAAGAACCTCTATCGAGCTCTCAGGATCCAAGAGAAATCCCTATCTATCCGTAGTAAATTAATCAAGATCTAACCTTTCGAACAAGCCTAATATCATAGCAATTCAATAAATCTCACAAATCAAACATTAGATCCATATGGTTCATCCATTTGCCCTAGAGCAAAGGAACTACTCACAAATCATATTAGAAATCGATAGGAAAGCAAGATCAACAATAGAATTCATCATGCAATCAAGATTCAATAAGAGATCTAGCATAAAAATCAAAACTTGCAAGAGATCAAGACAAACCAATGTTGCAAGGAAGCTTCAATTAGAAAATTAAGATCAAGTCTTCAATCTCTCGCTAATACAAAAGCTTAACTAGAATTAAAAACTCAAGAAAAATTATTCTAAGAAATCTATCTGGTCTCCCCTGGGGCTGTAGATAAAACTGTGCTTAAATATCTGCCCAAAAGAACCAAAAAATCCAGACCAAACTGCCCCAGCGCCGCCAGAAACCATAGCTTTCATGACTGGCTGTCGGTGCTACTCGACCGAGTGAGAATCTCATTTGGCCGAGTGAGAAGTCTACTCGGTCGAGTAAGACGGTCTGCAGATCACTCCAAAAATAGAGAAGTCACCTTGGATTTCTTCAGAATCTTTGCCTCCACTCAGGCGAGTGGAGTTCTTACTCGGTCGAGTAGAAGTTACAACTCACCCGAGTACATTATGGCATTCAGGCTGGCAGATGTCGTCGTATTAGTTTTACTCGACCGAGTAAGCTGCTTCACTCGGGCGAGTGAGCTGCGTCACTCGGTTGAGTGGCCTATTTCTGAACTCTTTTATTCTCATCCTTGCTTCCTCGTCGATTCTTTTGACGTTCTTCTTCTTCCACTCATCCTCCAGTGTCGTTAGATCTCCGGTATGATCATAGGCGACGCTCCGACACACGTGTGAGTACTCTAGGCTTCAAATTGCTCCCGATTGCTCCATATCTCCTGAAATCAGACGAAAACCAAGAAATAGTAAAGCATCGAAATATCGTCGAATAATCGTGAAAAGCACGATATGAGCAATCAAAATGACATGCAAATATGCAGAAATAAAGTGTAAAATATGAGCCTATCAAAATTCCCCAAGCTTACCTCTTACCTGTCCTCAAGAAAGATGAGTAAAAAGACGAACTTGGCGAATAAAAATAAAGAAAAAGGAATGAAAGAAAAAGAAGATGAAGAGGTGAAGATGCTAGATCGTTCTCTTAGAACTCGGAGTTGCATACTCAAATAGCACGAGCAATGAATATAAACATGCTAAAGCTTTTCACTTCGATATCATGTCATATAGGTGCTTTTGATAGAAAAACTAAGAACATCGAAAATCATATGAAGTATGAAGTCACTTTAGAATCAACATCGTCTAAGGCATATAAAAACGATATACATATTCATGGATCTTACACTTTTTATTTGATCGCTTTCTACTTGGAGTATAAGAGATATCACACATTTCACATCAATAAGAATAGAAAAAGATGGTTTTCATGAATTTCATGCCAATTTTCAATTCATAGACATCGTTATATTTTAAGTAATCTCCATAAGTATCAAAGATTACCAAGCTTAGGTTGTCATGCACATATAGGTAGTCACTCTCTCTCACGTCATTGGATCCCCTCCCCCCAAGCTTATCTATAAGCATAGTGACATCAAATATAAAAATACGACTTTTTCCCATATTTTTGTATCTCCAAATGAATAAGAGGAAGATGAGGAAGAAAGAGGAAAGAAGGGATTGTGTATATATAATGAGACTTTTTTTGTTTCTCTTTTCTCTTTTTCTCCTTTTTTTCTTTTATTTTTTTTATATACGCAAGAACAATCTCAAATAAGATAGAAAGATATATTTTTTTTGTGAGAATTTGGGATTCATGGAGCTTATTCTTTTTAGCACGGGGAAGATGCAAATAGTGGATTCACCTAGGGGAGATTCACCAAGATATGTGGAGAAAGAAATATATATATAACGCTCGGTTCACTCTTTGACCTTTGTATGTGCACAACAACTTCAGCAGGGTTATGTAATCTACTCAGTTTGATAACAAGAAGTAAATATTCTAATCATATCAAATGGCAATCATTCATTCAACCTGGAAGTTCAATACACATTTCATGCAAAAAGAATTGATAATAGAGATGCAAAGTAGTACTCCAAGTATAGGCAATCAATGCGTGTAGCTTGGTGTGTTTTCTACGAAGAGTATACAATAATAATTCCCAGACTCAGTTAATGCTAAAATTTCATTCAAATTCACATAGTGGACGATGGAAGTTCTTTTTGTCAAATGCGTAGAAATATATCGCATATGATATCAGAAATAAAAACGATAGCATGGCAAGTGAATGCGTGCATAAGAGTAAAGCAAACTCCAAGATATAGTCCTCATATGGAATTCATCTCTAGCAAAGAAAGTAAAAGAAATAAGGATGAAAATAAAAACTAACTATACATGTGCAACTCACTCCAAAAGTAAGAAAACGTGATGCATGGCAAAAAAATGAAAATGTGACTGAAAATAAGTGAAAAATAAAGAAAGGTGAAAAATAAAGATAAAAATGAAGAAAATAAAAAGTGCGTGTGTACACTGACTCCCCCAAGCTAAACATCACATTGTCCCCAATGTGCTAAGTGTGGCACTAGGACGCATAAGATAGGGGTGGATGGGTGTGGATGCATGCATGATGCAAAATAAGAGGAAAATAAAGAAAGTAAAATATGGCATAATATATGCAGATGATGAATGCAACAGGCATGCAAATGATGGATGGTATATGCAAAAAGGATACAAAATGTGGGCCAGAAATACATACTCTCCCCCAAACTGATATATGTGTGTGTGTGTGTGTGTGTGTGTGTGTGTGTGTGTGTGTGTGTGTGTGTGTGTGTGTGTGATAATGCCCTGTAAAAAGTGATCAAAACATATGGGCAAGTAAAATAATGGCAAAATGATGGGGCGAGAGGTGGAGAAAAAATATGGCAGGCATCAAGAGTATGTGCCTAGACTGGTGGTGGAGCGCCATCACCTCCATGTGGTGGGGGCGATGGGGGCGGAGGTGCAGGCTCCTGAGAGGTGGCTCGGGGTGGTGGCGGTGGAAGCTGCTACAGGCGAGCTAAGATCTGGTTCAGCGTGAGCTGAATACCAAGGATCATGGAAACGTGGTCCTACAGGGAGCTAACGGTGGCGGCGAGGACCCTAAAATCCAATCTGAGTCCACTCACTGCCCCTTCGACAGTACGGAGCTGCTGGACAAGGGTGTTAGGAGCGGGAGTAGAGGGTCGTGTAGGTGGATGACGGGGCTGTTACACACAGCCACCGTAGACAAGTGGGGCCACTAACGGGTGTGGGTGCAAGGCGGTGCTCACTAAAAGATGATCAGAAGTGTGAGAAGTGTGAGAAGTGGTAGAGGAGGATGAGGCAACGACATAGGACGAGACAGGTAGAGAGGTCATGGACATAGACGTGGTGACAGACGTCATGACGCTCTCGGTGAAAATGGAGGTGGCAGAAACAGAAAGGTCAACAACTGGGAGGTCATGAAATTAGCAGAGAATGACTCCACAGGGGTCGAAAAATCGGGTGAGGATAGGGTCTCGACAGTCGCAGAGGAGGAAGGCTCACCTCTCTCAAAGGCTACGGGGGCGGTGCTCTCAAGGCTCATGCAGGAAATAGGATCGACACTCAACGGGACAGAGGTGGTGGGGGTACAAAAACAGCAACAGACGAGCACTCAGCACGAGCAGAGGTGGGGAAAGATGTGTCGGGCTCGGGGATCAGATCAGGGGCTGGCTGAGGACTGGGGACCTCAGGGGCTTGATGTGTCCATATTTTCTATCTTTTCATAGCATCATTTCATTGCATTTCATGCCACATCCGCATCCAAATCCCGCATTTTATTACGATACTACACTTTTAACGCCGTATTCGATTTTCGTATAGCTTTGTGGATTTTCAGGGATTTTGGAGTGATTCGGAGCCATTTTGGAATATGGACACATCCAGCACGTCCGTGAGTCCATTGGCGAGGCTCTACAGGAGTTCGCCGAGGTTCAGAAGCATATGGGAGGAGAAGAGGAGAAGATAGCAAGAGAAAGGAGTCAATATGGATCTTTCCTAGGCGACTTGACCGAGTAGCACAAGCTGCTTGGTCGAGTTGATACACGAGCCCAGCAGAAAAGAGAATGCGCATCCTACTCGACCGAGCACAGTGGCGACTCGGTCCGAGTCGTTCCTATTTTCGTGCTCCATCCCACCAACATCCTACTCGACCGAGCAGGACCTACTCGACCGAGCCAGCAGACAACTCAACCGAGCAAGGCCTACTCAGGCCGAGTAGGCAGAGCGACACTTTGGAAGGAGAGCTCCGATCTACTGACAGCTCGACCGAGTAGCCAGGACCCCTTTGCCCAGCTAAAAGCAGCTAAGGCGCCTGCTTGACCCAGTAGGCATCTACTCGACCGAGTAGCCGACTCGGTCGACGACATGTGGGCCCCCAAACTTCAGATTTGAGATTTTTCTTGGGGGCCCCACTTCGATGTATTAGAGTGAATTTGACTGACATTTTTTGGGGGCGATTAATTATGTTTTTAATTAAGCTTGAGAGTGAGATCTAAAAACTATTGTATTCTAGATCTAGGTTTTGGAATTGAGCCGTTTTTGGCCAAAGATTAGATTATTATTATCTCTTGCATCTTGGAATCTGCGGAAATTCTTTGGATCTCTATTAGTTACCGTTCTTTCTCGTTTTCGGTACGTAATATCTTTATTTCTCGCTCGATTTAATTGCTACGATGTTTTCTATGGTAAAAACTATATTTTTATTTGTCGTAATTACTATGTGTGAGTAATCTTCCTTAGGGCTGATGTGTTAGCCCTAAGACTTTAGGAAAGAGATGTAGATATGGATTTCTAGGTTGTGTTGGGAATAAAGGGGGAGTATTTCGGTCGATCCATCCAAATACCTAGGAGAATTCGTACTGAGATCTTGCCCACGGTCGGTGGAATTGATGAGCTTAAGGAGTATCTTTAGGATTTAAATAGGGAATTAGTGGATTCAACCAAGGCTCGTGACCATGCCCGGCTCGTGCCTTGAGGGGATCCACCGACGAACTATATCACTACATTGAAGGCTACCGCCATTGCGTCAATGAGAGCCATCGAAATACCTCGAAGCTCTAACCCACGAGAGTGGTATGAGCGGAGAGATCAACCCCCTAAATCCAATTCAACGTAAGAATTCCATTCTAACATCAACCTCCGACAGTCTTAGCGATGATCCCTAAGGCCCTAGCTTCTCTTTATATCGAACCAACAATAGCATCACAACCAACCTTCCTAAACCGACTGCTATCTCATTCTGAGATCTAAAGATAATCTGAGACTCCAATACACAGTCACTGTCCCTGTGGGATTCGACAATCTTATATACTATAATTTGACTCCGTCCGATTGTGGATAGAGCCCAGAGTCAACTCCTAGGAAACATACTGGGCCTAGTGATTGTGACACCGCTAGGTGGATTTTAGGTGTAAGTTCGGGATGCGTCAAGTTTTTGGTGCCGTTGCCAGGAACAGCTACGGTGTATCTTGGTTTATTTTTGTTTCGAAGAATCTGCTAGCGAATCTTACCATTTCCTATCTTTCCACCCTTTTCATTTCATTTTTTTATTTATTATCGTGCTACTCATGGTGTTTTTCTGAGCTGTCTTGTGCATGATCACTCGCTTTGGAGCTTTTGATAAAGAATTAATATTTGATCCTGAAATCGAGAAAACAACAAGAGCTCTCAGGGCCTCGAATAGAAGTCAGACACCCTCTGATCAAATGGCAGAAAATACCGCCACTCCACCTCGCACCGGGTCCATCCGGGACCACATGAAACCGAGCTTCGGAAACAATTCCTCCATCTTGATAACCCAACTGGTGGCAGCTAGCTTTGAGTTAAAGACCGGGCTTATAAATCTGATGCAGCAGGATCCCTTCCATGGGCATTCGCACGAGAACCCAAAGAATCATATTGACACTTTTCTGGCGAAGTGTGATACATTTAAAGCCAAAGATGTGAGCGACGGCGCCATTAAGCTAAGGCTCTTTCCCTTCACTTTGAGGGATAAAGCTTCATATTGGCTACAAGCCCACCCGTCCAACCACTTCACTACATGGGAGCAACTGGCGCTCGCCTTCGTAGACAAATTTTACCCACCCTCCAAGACGGTGCGGATCAGAGGAGCTATCTCTAATTTCAAGCAGCTTCCGCATGAATCTCTCTACGAGGCCTGTGAAAGGTTCAAGGACCTTCAGCATCAATGTCCTCATTATGGGATCCAATCTCGGGATCTAGTACAAAGCTTCTACAACAGATTGCAGCCATGTATGAAGATGATAATTGATGCCGCCGCACAAGGCGCCCTTCTGGACAAATCTCCTGAGGAAGCAATTGACCTACTTGAGCATATGGCAGCGAATAACCAACAGTGGAGCGAGGAGAACACCATTGTCACCAGGACCCCTGAGGTAAAAGTTGTTAGCCACCTCGATTCTAACATTGAAACTTTGTGCAAGAAGGTGGCTAGGATCGGGCGACGGTTGGATTCCATTCCAATGACTACAAGCGCTCCAGCCTACCATCCTCCAAAGAATACTGAGAGCAAAGCTACGTTCCCAATGAGGGACATTATGACGGAGCCAAATCATCCGAATTGGTATAGTACATACAAAGAGATGGTCGAAATCGGTGGCAACATCCGGTCGCAAGGAATCCCCCCGGATTGTCTTACGGGAATCCAAGTGAATGGCTGCAACCTCCACAGTTTCAGAGGCCACCACCCCCTCCTAAACAACAACAAGGACCACCGCCACATCAACAACAGAGCGGATTTAGGCCATCTGGGCCATATCGACCACCGGGCTACCAATTTAATCGCCCGCCCCAGAAGGCTATGCACCAATGCCACTGCGTTTCAGTCTGGAGACCACCTTAGAGATGTTCATGAGCAGACAAGTCAGATTCAACCAAGACACGTCTACTCAATTCAAGAACATAAACACGTCGCTTGATGAGTTAAGGGGTCAGATGTCCCAATTAATTAAGAATCAAGGGAGGTTGCCTTCGCAACCGGAGCCGAATCCAAGGGCTCAAGCTAATGTCGTGGTCTCCGTTACCACGTGTGGAGGGCGGACAACCGACGCTGTGATGGTGCCGGTCACAAACAAAGACCAAGTTACAATTGAGGATGCCACTATTGGCAATGATAAGGAAGAGGCTACTGATGAACCTATCATGAACAGAGAGAGGGGGGATTCGCCTTCCACCATGCCCACCGTCACACCGGCACCAAAGGACGATGCAACCAGTAAGCCATCTCCTAAGGACGCCGCAAAGGATAAGGGAAGTCGACCCCCTCCGACGTATCCACAGAGGCTAGCTTTAGCGAAAATGGAGAAGAAGTACTCAAAGTTTACGGAACTTCTGAAGGGCATTCAGCTCAACATCCCCTTTATGGATGCCATTACAGAAATTCCTATCTATGCAAAGTTTCTAAAGGACCTCATTACCGGGAAGCAGAAGCATGAGGAAATAAAGATTTTGGAGGACTCTACATCCATCATAAAGAACCATCTCCCGAGGAAACTACCGGATCTGGGAAGCTTCACAGTCCCATGCTTTATAGGAGGTACGCCTATTAACCGTGCTCTTATCGACTTGGGAGCGAGCATCAGCTTGATGCCACTCTCCATATTCGAAAGACTACAAACCGGAAGTGAGTTGGAGCCCATAAACATGTCAATACAGCTGGTGGATCACTCGATCATGTATCCGGTAGGCATTGTCAGAGACATCATTCTGCAAATACCTCCCGGATTGTGTGTGCCGGTGGATTTTGTTATAATAAATATGCCGGAGGGAGGGAGTTCCCACTCATAATTGGCCGTCCTTTCATGGCGATGGCTGACGTCCTGATAGATGTTCGTGAATGGACTCTCTCAATGAATGTGGGTAATATTGAAGCCCAATTCCGATTGCAAAAGTCGATGAGGGAGCATGTTTGAGAAGAAGGAGCTAGTTATCTGTAGCTTTTAGAAGATGATGCTATAGGGGAGTATACCACTGAGGGGATCGTCAAGGACCCGATGAGAACAAGTGTTGATGACGATGGCGACCCCATTTACAACAAAGCGGTTGCCGCCTATCTTCGTGTGCTTGATGAGGAGCTCACAGACAACTCTTTGCACCACAAGAAGCCGGAAGCCATCAGTCACGTAGCCGAGGAAAACTATGGAGAGGAAGCATGCCAAATACCATCGCACGGTATCGTTGGCAAGTATGATGCGCGCATCTCTTACACGCCAAACAACAATTGAAGAACTTGAGGGAGTCGAGCTCAAGACTCAAAACGAGCGCTTATCGAGAGGTAACCCGATCTTTTATACCTTAGATTTTCTTTTTCAATATGTGTTTTGCTCTATCTACCCTAGAAAACCAAGTAAAAATGCTTTCTATTCTATAAAAATGCAAAATTATAAAACTCTGACAGATTCTTCCTTTCTACAGGTTGAACGTTGAGGGGAGCGCCAAAATCGATGTATTGAATAAAAGGGAGCTGGACGAAGAGTAGCTGAAAGAGGAACAAGTTAAGGGAAAAGAGTCATAAGTGACTCGACCGAGTGGCCACCTACTCGGTCGAGTGGCAGAGAGCACATGAAAAGCAAGGAGAATAGTGTTTTGCTTACTCGGCCCGAATGGCTCCTACTCGGTCGAGTGGCCATTCTACTCGGTCGAGTAAACTCCTACTTGGTCGAGCGTAGAAAAATGGATGAAGACGACGCTCTGACTGCTCGGCCCGAGTAGCACTTACTCGGTCGAGTAAGCACCCACTCGACCGAGTACCTATCTACTCGACCGAGCTCAGGAAAAGATAGGGAAATAACGACAAAAAGGTGTTTTGCCTACACGGCCCGAGTAGCCCCTACTCAGTCGAGTAGCCGAGGGAGTGTTCTAAAACTCAGCTTCAATATTTAATTTTTTCTGACTCGACCGAGCAGTTATGCTGCTCGGTCGAGTGGCAATACCCTTAATCATGCGGGGCCCACATTCCGATCGATGGGGTTATTGATCGTGCCCCGGCGTACACGTCCCGAGGCGACGGTTGTAGTTTTACCGCAAGCGCACGGTGTAGCGGCGAGCGGGTATCGAACACAGGGAGGACGAATGACCGTGCTTGCTCCTAATCAACCTGGATATTTAGAGGGATAATTGCCTTGGCCGATCCTGTCACAATCGTCAGACAAAAGTGCGAAATATCAAATCAAATAGAGAACGCCTAGGGAATGGGGAATCCCCACTACTCACCGTATTTCACAATTGTGGTTCGCCGGTATTGAAATCGCTAGGATGAGAATTTGGATGAACTAGTTGCAACTAAATGTGGAACCAAGCTCACGCTCTCGCGCTGTTGCCGGTCTATAGCTTCCCTAGGTTTGGGTCCAATCTCTTGCAAACCCTAGCCTAGGGAAGCTAGCATTAGGGTCAACATCATCGTCCAATTGCGCACCGAGCCCAATCTCTTGCAAACTCGGTCCACAATCTAGATTAGGATAGTTCCTACCCGTCCAATCTCTTGCAAACGGGTATCGGCACGGAATTGCAACCGGAGATCCTAGCATCGGTCCAATCTCTTGCAAACCGATACTTCAAAAATCCGACCTCAACCCAATTCGGATTTCTAGGGCTTCCCATCGAATTGGGATCCAATCTCTTGCAAATCCCAATTGATGTGAATACCTAGCTATCCGTAGTAATTCGATCCCAATCTAATCCCTAATAACAGTCCTAGCTCAATTTCTACCAATTCAACACAAATACGAAATTGGGCTTGTAGGGTTCATCCCCACGCCCCAAGACGTGGAGACTACTCACTAAACATGGCAATAGCACAATAATTAGCAATGAAATAGACAATGGAATTCATCACAACAACGATATAAACAATAAAAATAGAATTTTTGGGGAAGAAAAGTGCAAACCAATGTAGATCTTCAATCAACCCAACAAAAATCCAAGTTTTTCTCTTCTCCCATCACAATTAATAAAACTAAATAGTAGACTCCAAAAGCTGCAAAAAATCTGAGAGGTGGCTCCCTAAACTAGGGTAAAAACAGAGCTTAAATAGCCCCAAAAATCGTCTAAAAATCCTGACCAAAATGCCCCTGCACAGACTGTTTTCCGCAAATTTCGCTACAGGCTGCGCATCGCACTCGGCCGAGTGACAAAAGTCGCTCGGCCGAGTGAAAACCCTGTCAATTTTCCAGTAAGTCGGGGGCTTCAGGGGTCTTCAGTTCGGGGGCGGCTCGGCCGAGTGAGGTGTCGTCACTCGGCCGATGGCTTCACTTCACTCGGGCGGACGGGATTTGCCACTCGGCCGAGTGGGTCTTCTGAAGCTCAGATGGCCGAAAAACAGTAACTTCGATCTTTTTGAGGGCCTTCGTCTGGGCGCCACTCGGGCGGACGTGGTATCGTCACTCGGCCGATGTGGTCTCCGTCGCTCGGCCGAGTACACATGGAAATCGTGTCTGAACGGGTCGGCCGAGCAGTGTCTCGCTGGTCGGCCGAGTGGCTCCTCCACTCGGCCGAGTGGGACACAAAAAATGCCTAAACTGGTCGTTTTGGCCTCCTCATCGCTCCGGCGACGTCCATTCTTCTTCTGCTCCTCTCCAATAGCAAAATACCCCTCGGGGAGGTCGTCGGTGGCCGTCTATCGTGAGCGCATCTCATGATCACTCCAAATCGCGCCAAATCGCCTGAAATGCGACAAAAACAACAAAGCGTGAAAAGCATCGCAATATCGTCGATATATCGTGAAAAAACATGATTTGGGCGATCTAAATGGCATGCAATCATGCGGAAAAAAGGTGTAAAATAAGGAGTGATCAAAATCCCCCAAGCTTGCCTCTTACTCGTCCTCGAGGAAGATAAGTAAAAAGCGAACCCGGTGGATTCGGAAAACGAAAACGGCGAAGAACGAAAAAAAATGAAAAACGAAGAAGAATGAAAACCAAACGAAAATAAAGAAAGAAAGAAAGAAAGCTAGGATGCTAGATCATTTTCTCAGGACGTGGGTTTCACCTACTCTTATAGCATGCACCGAGTGAGAAATACATGTCAAAGAATCTCATTTTGATATCATAGTAGAATAGTGCAAGTAGAAAATAGAAAACCCACGAACAACGGTATAATCATGAGAAACGGAATAATTTTAAAATTAACATCGCCTGGATCATCTAAAGCGGTATACAAATCTCAGATCACACACTTTTCAATTAAACGCTTTCTATCTGGAGTATAAGAGTATCACATCATAGAATAGAGAGAATAGAAAAGTATGGATTTCATGAAATGAATGCTAGGCTTAGATTTCTGGGTTTCGTAAAGCTAGAAACAATCTCACCGAGTATAGAATATTACTTAGCCTAGGTTGTCGTGCAATGTCAAGTAGTCGCTCTCTCACACATCAATGGATCTCCTCCCCCAAGCTTATCTATAAGCGTGGTGGCACAAAAATATTTACATCCCCATTTTTATATAGCTCCAAAGTTAAAGAAGGGAAAGAAGAAAGAAAGTAAGCGAGATGGGATCTTTTATTGAGAATTTTTCCTCTTTTCTTTTCCCCTTTTTTTTTTTTTTGAAACAAGCAACATATATACAATGATCCCAACTCAGAGAGAGGTAATGATATACAAGAATGTTTTTCTCTCTTTTATTCTTCTCTTCTCTCTCTTTTTTTTTTTGAAACAAGAGATTTGGAGCTAGGAATTAATAGCGGGGGAAATGCCACAAAATAGAATCACTAAGGGGAGATTCACCAATGATTTTAAAAGTAGAGAAGTGATGTTCAAGATTTGTGGAGAAAGAAATAAATATAACTCTCGGCTCACTCTATAAGACATGCACGACAACTTCAGCAGGGTAATCTAATCTACTCAGTTTCGATCACAAAAAAGCTAACTAATCCAGATATATCTTAGCTAATCATCATTCAATCGTCCGGAAGTGAAGTGTACGATTCATGCATATAGAAGTGATAAAGGAAAAGAAGTCAGTACTCCAGATATAGGCATTCAATGCGTGAATCTTGGTGTGTTTTCTGTGATAGCATACATATGAATATTCAGGCTCAGCTAATAATAAAATTTCATCCATTTTCATGAGGAAAAAGTGTGGGTTACTATTTCTAAATGTAAAGCAAGTCATAGCATATGATATCAGAAATGAGATCTAAGACACGACAAATATAGCATGCATATAGAATAAGCTAACTCCACGTAGACATCATCACAGAAAATTCATCTCTAGCATGAGATGAAAAAGAAACGAAGTAAAGATAAAAGGAAAAATAGAACTATGCAATGCGGCACACAGGAAAATAGGAAAAACGTGATGCATGGCAAGATAAATGAAAAATAAGTGCAAAAGTGAAAAACGGTGTGGAAAAAAAATGAAAATAAAGGTGGCAAATCGAAAAAAAGAACGTGAGAACTCACTCCCCCAAGCTAAAGTGCACAGTGTCCTCAATGTGCAAAGTGTGGCACACAGAGAGACAGGTAATGAGAGGGGCAAGTGAGGATGCATGCATGATGGAAAGAAAAAAGATAATAAAACGAAAAATTAAGAAACGAAAATATGATGCGGATATGATGCATGCACAGATATGAGTGATACGAGTATAAATGGGTCACCAAAAGCTCTCCCTCTCTCCCAAAAAAGATATATAAAGAGACGGCAAGTGAGAATCACAAAAAAAGTGAGGGGAGGGGGGGTGGGCAAAAGTGCATCAGGACCCAGCAGAGACGGGCAGCACAACGACAGGAATGGATAAAGGCATCAAGAGTGCCTAAGAAGGCGGTGCCGCGCCGTCTCCGTCCTGAGGCGGAGGTGGTGGTGGTGGTGGGGTGGGCTGCTGAGCTGGGGGGGAAGCGGGAGCAGGTCTAGTGTGTGTGGAAGTGTGTGTGGGGACCTGCTGGGTGGGCTGGGGAGCGCGAGGGAGACGCTCCAGCACCTGTGTAAGGCAGTAGTGGATCTGGGGTATCAGGTCGAAGCGTCCAGCCATCGCAGAGACGGTGGAGGACAGGGTCCTAAGGTCTCCTCTAAGACCGCTCACCGCCAACTCAAGAGCACGTATGCTCTGCAGTGTAGTGTCGGGCGGGGGTGGTGCAGAGGGACGCACCGGTCTAGGCTGCGCAGGGCGAGGCTGGCGTACGCGTGTGGAGTATGTAACGGGCTCAGCAGGGAATGGGACAAAAGGTGCCGCGCCTGGAAAAGTGGGCCTGGCCTCGGTGTGAGGCCGGGACACCGGCTGGCGAGAAGTGGAGGCGGCGGCAGCAAAGGAAGCGTGCAAAAGAGGCAACGAGGTGGCCAAAGAGGTCTGTGGCACAGAAGTGTGGACAGACGCCACGACACTCTCGGAGAAAACGGCGGCAGTGGAGACAGAGGAATCTCCCGCTGGGGCAGAAGTGTGCGGTCCAAAAGGTGTAACCCCAGCGGAGATCATGCTAACCATGGTCTCCACGACCGCGGTGAACGAGGGCTCTCCACTCTCAACAAAGGTCTGCGGGCGCTGGGGGAGAGCGGAGCAAAGGGGCTCCACGGACAGAGGGCCGGAGGTGGCAGCGGGAGTGGTGGGGGCAGCCTCGGAAGTGGTGACAGTGGTGGAAGTGGGCTCAGCAAAAGTACTCTCGACACAGGCAGAGGTGGGGACAGAAGTGTCAAGAGCAGTGGAAATGTCAGGTGTGGGCTGAGGGGCCACAGGGGCGACAGCAGGCTCGGCAGGGCGCACAGCAGGGTCTGCGGGAGCAGCGTGGGCAGCGTGGGCAGCGTGGGCCTGCTCGGCCTCCTCGGCCTCGAGCACGTAGGCGGCGGGGATGAGGACATCCATCGCCGGAATCCAGTCAACGTGGGCTGGTGCAATCAGAGTCCGAGCAGGGCTCGGGAGAATCATGTAATCGGCCCCATAGGGGCCGTGCAACCAGACCCAGTGACACCACCATGCGGACGCAGCATCTTCATCCGGGCCATAACGTCTATCGACAAGGAAGTGGGGCCCGGAACGCGTCGCAGGTCGTCGGGTAGGTCCTCGCCGGTCATCATGGTAAGCAAGGTGATCAGACCGCCGCAGCATATCGGTGAGCGAGCGCCCACCGACACAATGATACGGTCTAGAAACCAAGCCGCAATGTCGATCACGACGGCGGGGACAAGCTCGAGTCCATCCCTAGACAGAGCTCGGGGACGTGTCATCGCGTAGAGCATGTAAAGCTCTGGCGTAGACATCGTGCCCGGCTCATATCTGGCCAAAAAGGTAGTCGCCATGAGGCGCTGGGCAATGCGTAGGCAGGGGTGGACTATGGCCGAGGCCTTGGCCCTACTAGGGTCAAAGGCAGCGTGATGGCCTGTGATCCGGGCCCAGAAGGTGCCTGCGTCGAAAGAAGGTGGGGGGATGTGGGTAGGGCCGTAACCGCGATCGGCTCCGGGGACGGCGGGCCATGAGAAAAATGCTCTCATCATATCGAGAGTGACCTGGCACTCTCGATCCATGAACCGGAATGAGCATCCCTCATCGGTCCGGGCGATCGAACTCAAAACCTCAAGTGTCGGGCGGGTAAAAGTATCTGCCGACACTTGAAGGAAGTCGCGCCACCCCACGTTGTCGTACAACGTGAGTATCCCCTCAAGTACCCCCAGGCGTCCAAGGTCAGCGAGGTGTGCAAACCTGGAGGGTACAATCGAGCGCTGGGAGATACGCTCGAAGACGGCGCGGTGTGCGTCGTCTCGGAACGTAATCCCGAGCGGCCCGACCAGTGGAGCCGGTGGTGGTGGATGTGGATCGGCAGGGAGAGGCTGTGCGGGCTGTGGGTGCACTGCAGGCTGTGCGGGGTGTGCGGGGCCTGCAGGCTGTGCTGGGTGTGCGGTGTGTGGGGGGGACGGTGGAGGAGAGTCCTCCAACTCGTGGGAGGGGCCGGCATCATCCGACCGCTTCCGCTTGGCGGAAGCTCTCTTCGACCGCGGCAGTGTCCGGGGCGGCATATCTGCCCCGAGCGAGTGCCGAAAAGTGAAAAGTGCGGCGTGTGCACAAGGAGTGGAAAGAGTTTACCCAGACACGCCGCGAGTGCTAAGCAGTGGAAGCGTGCGAAGTCCGCGCCTCCACGAAGTCCAAAGCAGCCCGTAGAAGCTCCCCTGAGTTCCCCTAGGCTCCAAAAAACAACCGGAGGTGATCGGAGGCGGGGCTGCCGGCGGCGACTCGGGCGGGGTCCGGCGATGGTCGGCCGGCGACGGCAGGCCGAGCGGCGGCGCGCGCGGGCGAGTGGCCGTTGGGCGAGGCGAGATCGGGCGAGGGGAAGTTGAGGGGGCGCGGGCGAAGGGAGCTTTTTTTTTTTTTTCGTTTTCGAAAACTGCGCCCCCCTGGCTTTATATTAAAAAGTTACGACTCGGCCGAGTGACTTTACTCACTCGGCCGAGTGAGGCAAATAAAAATTTCTCCCCGATATCGCTACGACCGAGTGGCTTTGCCATGCTCGGCCGAGTGTAGTAAGTCCATTCGGCCGAGTGACTCAAGCTACTCGGCAAGACTCGCCCTAGGAGGGTATCCGTTTTACTCGGCCGAGTGAATATATGTACTCGGCTGAGTAGCAGTTATATCGAAATCAAGAAAATAAACAGAGAGTTGGGTACAGCAGACTTCCCTCGTTCGTGAGCGGCTCGGCCGGACGAACTTCTGGACTCGGCCGAGTGACTAGTATACTCGGCCGAGTGAGCCTTGTATTCTGCTGTTTGTCTTCGTTTGGGCTCTAAACTCCGTCTTTCCTTCTCCAGTCGATTTCATGCTCCTCCTAAGCGTCGAACGCCTTCTTGGGGCGCTCCTCATCGTCTCGTTCATCCTCCTCATGATGATCTACCTATCTTCTCTCCTGTCAAGAAAAATAGGACCCGTTATCACAAAATTTTGGTCGGGTGACTCAAAACACTAAAAATTTCTAAAACAAAAATAAAGAAAAAGTAAAAATAAGTCAAAAAAAAACCGTCGGGTTGCCTCCCGACAAGCGCTCGTTTTAGGTCGTGAGCTCGACCCCCTATAGTTTTCAATCAATGCGGGATGTTTGGTGCGTATGAGATGCACCCGTCAAACTTTCCGGGGAGCGCGCTTGGATTCGAACGTAGCGGCGTAGCGGTCTCCCTCGGAGGTCTCTTGTCCCGAATGGTGTTGGGGGGAGGCTCCCCCAAGCTAGCATTTGCCCCGGTCAACGGCTTAACCGGCGATGCCGATTTCCGTACTGGCGGAGCTTTCTTTGGAGATTTTGATTTCGAGAGCTTGCAGAGCTCTCGAATCCTTGCGACATCAGCGTCGCCTTCATCTTCATCAGCGGAGAAGTCGGGGGAATCGTCTTCAATCTTTTCATCTTGGCCTAAATCCGGGCCTTCATCAAATTCTTCATCAAAAAGGGCACCAATTGAGTGAGGAATCGCCTCCTCTATCACCTCATCAAGGAGGTCCATGTAATCGAGTTCCTCGTGATAAGGCATATGCTTCATAGCCTTAGGAATGTGGAGCTCGACAATTCCTCGTGATATCATAATCGAGTTCCGACGTTCAAGGTTAAGGTACCTTCGCGCACGTCGACAATGACTCCGGCGGTGGCGAGGAATGGGCGCCCAAGTATCAATGAGGTGTCTCCCTCCTCCTTAATGTCCATGATGACGAAGTCACATGGCAAGCATATTACACCCGGGACTTGAAGTGGGATGTCTTCGGCAATCCCCACCGGCCTTGTTATCCGTCCATCGGCTAATTGAATGCGCATGTCGGTGGGTTTCAACTTTGTCCCGGTGTTAAGCTTTAAGAACATGGAGAGGGGCATGAGACTCACACTAGCCCCAATATCGACCAACGCCTTTTGAAGAGGCACGCCCCCCAAAGTGCAAGGAATCCGAAAACTCCCCGGATCTTTAAATTTTGCCGGCTCCTTTTCTCTCTTGGTGAACCAAGAGCCCTCCTCGGCTAGCATGATCTTCTCCTTCCTCTTTCTCCCCGAAATCAAGTCCTTCAAGAATTTGGCATATGTGGGGATCTCGATGATGGCGTCAAGGAAGGGAATATTTAGGCTAACTCCTCTTAGATACTCGAGGAATTTCGCTAGCCTTTTCTCCATTTTCGCTTTCGCTAGTCTTTGGGGGAATGGGACCGGTGGCATGAAGCGCCTCTCCTCAATTAATAGCTCCGCCCTAGATTTCTCCTTGTCTTGTGGCTCCTTCTCCTTTTCAATCTCGACTATCGGCTCAACCGGCTCCAAACTTTCCTCCACGGCCTCCTCAATAGGAATCATGGCGGGGGTGGTGTCCTTCCCGCCTCTAGTAGTGACGGCAACTACGGCGTTGATGTGGCCCGTGTTGCCCCGTGGGTTTTGCTCCGGTTGCGCCGGCAATCTTTGAGTGTTCCGGTTGAGCAATGCCAATTGCTCCGATATTTGAGCCACTACGGTATTGAGAGATTCTTGCCCCGCCTTCAAAGTAGCATTCACCTTATTTTGCTCGACCATGAACGCCTCCACTCTAGTTTCGAAATCGGATCGTTGTGGAGCTTGCGGAGGGTTTTGGTTTTGATTCCTCCACCCTTGATTGTATCCGGGAGGCCTATAAGGTGGGACTTGTTGCTTTGGTTGGAAGTTTTGTTGTGTAGGTCCCCTCGGCGGATAGTATTGTTGTTGGGGTGGTGGTGGTCGAGCTTGATTAGGCGGTTGTTGTGGCGGGTTCAAAGCTCCTTCATTGTTGGCGTAGGAGAATCCCGGGTGATTTCTTGCGGCCGGATTGGACCAATAACCTTGGTTCCCCGCAACATATTGCACTTGCTCCAAGGATCCTTCTCCTTGCTCTCCTCCCGAATACATGGCTTGAGATTGGTCTTGCCAATCACTCATTTGGCTTGCCGGTGCGGAGGTGGAAGGGCTTCCTTGGGGCTCCGTGATGAATTTCTCCAATCTCTCCACCACCTTGTGGAGAGAATCAAATTTGCTCGTAAGCTCCGCTACGGCCTTTGCCTCGTAGATGCTAGTCGGCTTTAAGGAGGACGTAGAGTGTCCTCGCTCATCGCCCCATTGTTGGTTATTAGAGGCCATCTCCTCAATTAGGGCCGTAGCTTCCTCGGGAGTCTTTGACAAGATTGCACCATTCGCCGCGGCATCAATAATTTGTTTGGTCCCCGGTTGGAGACCGTTGTAGAAGCTATGCACTAACTCCCAATCTTCTATATTGTGGTGCGGGCACTGGTGCTGCAAATCCTTAAATCACTCCCAAGCTTCATAGAGTGTCTCATGTGGTCCTTGCTTGAAGGACATGAGAGCGCTCCGGATCTTCACCGTCTTGGATGGTGGATAGAATTTATCAATGAATGCATCCGCCAACCCGTCCCAAGAGGTGAAAACTCCGTCAGCTTGCGTCCTCAGCCAATAGAGTGCTTTGTCCTTTAGCGTGAAGGGGAAGAGGCGCAGTCTGATGGCATCGATCGGGACCCCCGGCATTTGGAAAGTGGCGCACTTCGACAAGAATGATTGGATGTGGTAGTGGGGGTTCTCGTGAGCGTTCCCATGAAATGGGTCTTGTTGCATCAAAACCACCAATCCCGTCTTTAGCTCGAAGTTCTTGTCGGTCGCCAACTCCGGCACAGCGATGGATGACGTAGTAGAAGAGGTTTTAGGCCGAAGCCTATCGCGAATAGAAATTATTCTCGCCATTCTCGCCGCCAATTCTTCGGGAGTTTCCCGGTTGGTCATAAACTGCCCTTCCGGATATTGTCTCCTTTCCGCTCTGAGTCTCCGCACGGTACGTTCGATCTCGGGATCGAATAATAAGGCTTCGGGGTCCGCCGTAGATCTCGTGTACATGCACAGGGAAAACAGAGTTTCAAAGAGATGATTAGCACCGTGGAAGGGTTAGGTAAGAATAGCAAAGGAAATAATAATGGTAAAAGAGGTAAAATAAAAAGAAAATAAAAGAAAGAAATAGCTAAGGTGAAAAAGAATCAAACGCAATCGCCTCCCCGGCAACGGCGCCAAAAACTTGATCGCGCCCCGGCGTACACGTCCCGAGGCGACGGTTGTAGTTTTACCGCAAGCGCACGGTGTAGCGGCGAGCGGGTATCGAACACAGGGAGGACGAATGACCGTGCTTGCTCCTAATCAACCTGGCTATTTAGAGGGATAATTGCCTTGGCCGATCCTGTCACAATCGTCAGACAAAAGTGCGAAATATCAAATCAAATAGAGAACGCCTAGGGAATGGGGAATCCCCACTACTCACCGTATTTCACAATTGTGGTTCGCCGGTATTGAAATCGCTAGGATGAGAATTTGGATGAACTAGTTGCAACTAAATGTGGAACCAAGCTCACGCTCTCGCGCTGTTGCCGGTCTATAGCTTCCCTAGGTTTGGGTCCAATCTCTTGCAAACCCTAGCCTAGGGAAGCTAGCATTAGGGTCAACATCATCGTCCAATTGCGCACCGAGCCCAATCTCTTGCAAACTCGGTCCACAATCTAGATTAGGATAGTTCCTACCCGTCCAATCTCTTGCAAATGGGTATCGGCACGGAATTGCAACCGGAGATCCTAGCATCGGTCCAATCTCTTGCAAACCGATACTTCGAAAATCCGACCTCAACCCAATTCGGATTTCTAGGGCTTCCCATCGAATTGGGATCCAATCTCTTGCAAATCCCAATTGATGTGAATACCTAGCTATCCGTAGTAATTCGATCCCAATCTAATCCCTAATAACAGTCCTAGCTCAATTTCTACCAATTCAACACAAATACGAAATTGGGCTTGTAGGGTTCATCCCCACGCCCCAAGACGTGGAGACTACTCACTAAACATGGCAATAGCACAATAATTAGCAATGAAATAGACAATGGAATTCATCACAACAACGATATAAACAATTAAAATAGAATTTTTGGGGAAGAAAAGTGCAAACCAATGTAGATCTTCAATCAACCCAACAAAAATCCAAGTTTTTCTCTTCTCCCATCACAATTAATAAAACTAAAAAGTAGACTCCAAAAGCTGCAAAAAATCTGAGAGGTGGCTCCCTAAACTAGGGTAAAAACAGAGCTTAAATAGCCCCAAAAATCGTCTAAAAATCCTGACCAAAATGCCCCTGCACAGACTGTTTTCCGCAAATTTCGCTACAGGCTGCGCATCGCACTCGGCCGAGTGACAAAAGTCGCTCGGCCGAGTGAAAACCCTGTCAATTTTCCAGTAAGTCGGGGGCTTCAGGGGTCTTCAGTTCGGGGGCGGCTCGGCCGAGTGAGGTGTCGTCACTCGGCCGATGGCTTCACTTCACTCGGGCGGACGGGATTTGCCACTCGGCCGAGTGGGTCTTCTGAAGCTCAGATGGCCGAAAAACAGTAACTTCGATCTTTTTGAGGGCCTTCGTCTGGGTGCCACTCGGGCGGACGTGGTATCGTCACTCGGCCGATGTGGTCTCCGTCGCTCGGCCGAGTACACATGGAAATCGTGTCTGAACGGGTCGGCCGAGCAGTGTCTCGCTGGTCGGCCGAGTGGCTCCTCCACTCGGCCGAGTGGGACACAAAAAATGCCCAAACTGGTCGTTTTGGCCTCCTCATCGCTCCGGCGACGTCCATTCTTCTTCCGCTCCTCTCCAATAGCAAAATACCCCTCGGGGAGGTCGTCGGTGGCCGTCTATCGTGAGCGCATCTCATGATCACTCCAAATCGCGCCAAATCACCTGAAATGCGACAAAAACAACAAAGCGTGAAAAGCATCGCAATATCGTCGATATATCGTGAAAAAACATGATTTGGGCGATCTAAATGGCATGCAATCATGCGGAAAAAAGGTGTAAAATAAGGAGTGATCAGTTATCAAAACCCAACTCGACATCTTTAACCCCTAAACTCTTTCATTTCCCCAAATCCACTTGCCCGAGCACCCAGCCCCCCTCTCCTACTTGATCCGAATGGCTGCCACCCACCTCCTGCCGCGCGACCGCCTCCAGCATCACCATCCGGTCAATCTCTCCTGCCCCCTCTCTCTCGTTAAATTTCCCCCTTCCACTCCCCCCCACGCTGCTCCAGCCCCCAAAACCCCCTAGGGCTAACCTCTTCACTCGACCAAGCATAATTAGTGCTCGGCTGAGTAATCAGCCCCCCCTCTCCCCATCCAACCTACTCGACCGAGCATAATTAGTGCTCGGTCGAGCCTTCGACCTACCCCCCTTCTAGTCTGACCTACTCGACCGAGAACAACTGCTGCGCAGTCGAGTAACCCTTGCCACCCCAATAATATCCCCTATTTGCTTGACCGAGTATCGATTGTGCTCGGTTGAGCTCTGACACACATCTCCCCATATACATTTTTTATTCTCATCCCCAGACATTATTTTCTCATTCTTTTTTCAGGTACATTACGCCAACAGAGGAGGATGTGTCTCAGAGCAGCTCGAGGGATACCTCTGATCAGCAGCAGTCACGTGCCCGACCACATCACTCTTGCTGCGACCATCATGTTGGTACACTCTACCCACTCTTTATTTCTATTCTGACAACTTCGAAATGCCATTAGCACGATGCCTCGCACTAGGGGGTCCCACGCCTGCACGTCGTAGGAAGAGGAAGGCCACTGGCACCTCCTCTTCTCGACCATCACGCCGCACTCATCGTGCCACTACACCCACCACCGAGGAGGAGTACGTGGGTGATCCATCGTCCGCGTCTGACTCTTCTCCCGCATCACACACACATCCCCGCAACTTCTGCCCCCATCCCTACTACTGCACCTCCCCCACTATCCTCCCCTCCCACCACTCTGCCGCCACGTGTGCGGACATTCGGCATCACCTTTAGGGATAATGCACATCGTGACTGCTTCATCGCCCTTTCGCAGCGGAGGATCATTCTCACAGAGTTCATCGATCTCCCTGCCCTCTGATGCCTTGGACTCCTGCAGGGGGTCCATTGGCTTTACCGCGCCATCGGTTTCGACCAACTCCTTGCAGCCCACACCCCGACCTACACTCGACTCACTCTAGAGGCATTGAGTTCCATCGCCCGCACCCAGGCAGGCGATGGAATTAGCTTCAGGTTGTTGTACCATGACTTTGTGGTCATATACGCCATGATCCATGCCCACTTTCGCTTTCCAGCCATCCCTGACCCCCGCAACGCCTTCTCCCCAGACTATGAGCTTGCCATGTTCGATGCATCTGCTTTTTGGCATCGCATTTCTGGTCTGGACCATTACCGCCCCAGCCGGGCGAAGGCATCGTGCATTGTGCATCCTTGCCTTCGCTACGCGCAGCGACACCTCGTCGCCACCATTTTCTGCAAGCCAGAGGTCGGGACCATGTCCCTAACAGAGCTTTTCCATCTAATAGGAATGAGCCGACCACTGCGCTTCCACCGTGACGGCTCCATCCACCCCTTTTGTCCTTTCCGACGCAGCCCACTGGCTGTGTTACCGCCTCCTACAGACCACCCACAACCACTATGCCACTGATATCTGCTGCGGTGGATTGTTCACCATCTTCGCACGGATGCTGGGCATAGGTCTTCCTGATGGCCTAGTGGACCCCCTGGCCCCACACGATTGACTTTAGGTGTGCTTGAGCACAAGCACATCATCCGACCATATGGGGCACGTCACTGGACCTATCTTTTAGGCACCCATCACACACACCACTTTATCCTTCCCACCCCTCATCTCACCACCATAGTGCATGTCCAACAGAGCTGTATGATAGATAGGGTCCACCCACTTCTGCCCTCCACGTCCTCGAGCCACCCGGAGCACCCATCGAGGTTGACGCCGGCGACTGGGTGCTCAACTCTTCTGAGGACGAGGATCCCGACATGGCCGCCATTGTGGCTGCCCAGCCAACCCAGCCTGCACACCCTCCGCCACCAGGAGGCACTACCACCTCCACCTCTGTCTCCACCACCACCACCACCGTCGGGACCTCTGGGACTGTCACAACCTTCTACCATAATGCCCCTGCCTCTATCTCTTCTGTACCCATACCTGAGGGCACTGACATCATGTCTACTCCTGAGCTGACTACTCTACACTTTTTGGAGCAGGAGCCAGTCAGCACCCTTCCACCGCTTAGGGACCTTCTAGCATCACTGCCTATCTCCTTAGGGTCCCATTTACCTCTCACTGGCTCCACTTCCTCACCGACAGCAGCCGTACTCACTGAGAGCGTCTCGACTTCTATCCTCACATCTGTGTCGATGACAGCTCCATCTTCCACTGCGAATGCTCTTGCCGCTGCCACCGCTTCTCCAGATCTCATCCCCACTACACTTTACATTGT
>CM061141.1:163529529-163554530 GCA_030789695.1 Scilla litardierei
TCTCTCCCCCTCCTCTTTCACTTTTACCGGATCCAGACGGTTGGCCTCGGATCTTGGCTGTACCTCCGAGCCCGTGCGGGGCGGGTGTGCCTGCTCGGTCTGCCCCCTTGGTCGGGGAACTGGGACTCTAGCTTTGTTTTCGTTGTCTTTCCCCGGGTCCCGGTGATCTTGACAGGTTGGGGGAGTTCGCAACAAACCGACAGGGCGGTAACCTTATCCGAGGCCGAGCGGGCCGTGGTCCGCCTCCTGTCGTCACTTTCTCTTGAGGAGAGGTCGGTCTGGCATTTGCTGGACGACCTGCTTCTTAAGTGTACTCTGTGGTCCCCCAGTGAGTTGTCTCCCTTCCTTCCGTTTAACCTCTCGCTCACCCTGATTTCGCTTCCTCTCGCAGGGATGGCTGGCCGCGAATTCTCCCACGATGTTGACGAGCTTATTTGGCTGGGATCTCACCGGGGCCGTGGGAGCTCTTCCGGACGGGCGCCTCGCCGCTCTGTAGATGAAGAGTTGCACCGGTCCGAGTCTCTTTCGGGGAGGATTGAGGCCAAGTCTCCCCCACGGGTCGCATCGGGTCCCCCGGAGGAGAAGTCACTGGGATTGACCCCCTCCTTGTTGAGGGTTCCGGATCGGCTCCTCGGCCGTCCGCGGGCGGGAGTCGCAAGCGCTCTCCCCCAGCTACCGCTGGCCCCAATGGAAAGAAGTCGCGGAAGAACGGCGGGCGCGCCGCTTCTCCGGCTCCCGCCGTCGCGCCGACGGATCCCGGCAAGGCAATCGTGCTGACCGTCGCAGCCGACCCTGCCGCCCACGCCGTCGTCACTCCCTCGGCTACCCCTTTGGCCTTGGGGGCTGTCTGCGTCCTGCCGAGCACCCCAGCGGACCCCGCTGATCCCCCCGGGGACTCGGTGCCCCTTGATATAGCCTTGGCGAATCGGTCGGTGGCGGACTCCGTCCTTCCGGGGGACCGTTCCCTCTTGGAGTTGTCCCCCGTGGACATATTGTCGGCCTCTCTGGTCGGTCATCTCCGACAGGTTCGAATTCCTGTCGTTTTCGGATAGTTGCCCTGCCCTTCGATCCTTCTTGGTATAATCCACCTCTCTTTCGTTTGCAGGCCACCGCGATGGCTGTTGAGGCGCAACGCCGGGCGGCCCGATTGAGGAACCTCGAGGATTCCCTAAATCGGGAGCGCGCTCGGGCTGGGGAGGTTGACGTAGCCCTTCAAGGTGCCCGCATGGAAGCTCGGCAGCAACGCCGTCGTGCCGACGAGTCGAGTCTCAAGTACATGATCTCAAACGAGATCTTGTGGATTTCCATGACTTGAGCCGAGAAGCGGAAGAAAAGTTCTGACGGGAGAGGGAGGATCTCTGGGGCCAACTCGTCGAGCTGCGTCAGCGGCTCCGTTTCGCCGAGGAGGCTGAGAAGGGCATCGACACGGCCATAAGGCCGAGGATTGCGTCGATCCTGAGGGAGGTCTTTGGGACTTATGAGGACCTCCTCGCCCCTCGCATAGTGGAGGTCGTCAGGGAGTCATTCCGACAGTTCGCGGAGCTCGCTCGGGAGCCGATCCCCCCTCCACCGGGACACACCGACCCCCGCTGCTCGGAGCAAGGCGAGGCCCCAGATGAAGCTATCTCTCGCGCTCCGGACCCCTGAAGAACCCTTGTACCTTGTCCCCTTTTTTCTTTTCTTGGGTGACAAATTATGTTGTCAACAACAGTGCTTGAGAGGATGTTGCTGAGTGATATGTAACCCATACCATTAATGAAAACGATTTCTTCTAGTCAGTTCTTCTTGCGTCACTGGTCTCTTTTTCGGGGGTTCTCCCCTTTGGAATAGCCTTCAATGTTCCTAGACCGGACGTGCGTCATCGCCCTCGTCTAGGGGTGTTGTCCTGGGCTCGTCTGGCTTGGGATGTCGTTCTTCCCGCCGATTCTGTCTGTCGGGGTGATTGTCCTCAGCCTGGCGAGCGAGTGGGTCACTCGGTCCACGAGGGAGGTCATCCCTCGGCTTGTGGCCGCCCGTCATGCTCGTTGGCTGGGGGAGTTGCCCCCAGCCTTACGAGCGAGCGGTTTTGCTCGGTTCGTGGGGGTGAGTACCCCTCGGCTTATGACCGGCCGTCGTGCCCGTCTGCTGGGGGAGTTGCCCCCTAGCCTTACGAGCGGGCGGTTCGCTCGGTCTACGGGGGTGAGTACCCCTCGGCTCATGACCGGCCGTCATGCTCGCCGGTTAGGGGATTTGCCCCCAGCCTTACGAGCGGGCGGTTTTGCTCGGTCCGTGGGGGTGAGTACCCCTCGGCTTATGACCGGCCGTCGTGCCTGTCTGCTGGGGGAGTTGCCCCTAGCCTTACGAGAGGGCGGTCCGCTCGGTTTACGGGGGTGAGTACCCCTCGGCTTATGACCGGCCGTCGTGCCTGTCTGCTGGGAGAGTTTCCCTCAGCCTTACGAGCGGGCGGTTCGCTCGGTCTGCGGGGGAGAGTACCCCTCGGCTTATGACCGTCCGTCGTGCCCGTCTGCTGGGGGAGTTGTCCCCAGCCTTACGAGCGGGCGGTTCGCTCGGTCTGCAGTGGAGAGTACCCCTCGGCTTATGACCGGCCGTCGTGCTCGTCTGCTGGGGGAGTTGCCCCCAGCCTTACGAGCGGGCGGTTCGCTCGGTCTGCGGGGGAGAGTACCCCTCGGCTTATGACCGGCTGTCGTTCCCGTCTACTGGCGGAGTTGCCCCCCAGCCTTACGAGCGGTGATTCGCTCGGTCTACGGGGATAAGTACCCATCGGCTCATGACCGGCTGTCATGCTCGCCGGTTAGGGAAGTTGCCCCCAGCCTTACGAGCGGGCGGTTTTGCTCGGTCCGTGGGGGTGAGTACCCCTCGGCTTATGACCGGCCGTCGTGTCCGTCTACTGGGGGAGTTGCCCCCAGCCTTACGAGCGGGCGGTTCGCTCGGTCTACGGGGGAGAGTACCCCTCGGCTTATGACCTGCCGTTGTGCTCCCTGGCTGGGGGAGTTGCCCCGGCCTTACGAGCGGGCAGTCCGCTCGGTCCGCGGGCTCGACTGGCGAACTCTTTGGGGAGCGGCATTCCTCCCACTTAATGGTTAACCGTGGTTGCCTTGATTGAGTCCTCCTATGTGTCCCGAAACGTCTGCTCAAAACAGGTGATTGAATCTGCACTGACAGAGTATGCCTTCATTCCCGTGAGACATTACATTTAGAGTAATGAGAAAGAAAAAGGCGAAAAAAGACAGGGGAGGTTCTGGCAGGATAGCCCTCCCCCGGCGGAGCGGCGGCTGTCTACTCTATCCCCTCACTCGATGACACGCGTAACCGTATGGACCGCGTTCACCCTTTTTCCTTTGTCCTGCTGTTTGGACGTTCCTTCTCCCGAGGCGGGATCGTTGGCGAAGTTCTTCATGTGCCCCCGACTCACAAGCTTCTCGATGTCTTTCTTCATATGCCAACAGTCGTCCGTATCGTGGCCGTTGTCTTTGTGGTACTTGCAGTACTTCTCTTCATCCCTCCCGCCTTTCTTCATCCTTGGGGGAGGTCGGCTCATGTGTCGCTCCTTCTGGGATTGCGCTAGGATCACGTACGGTGCGGCGGTCACCGAGGAGTGCCTAGGCTCTTCCCTCCGTGGTCTTCCTCTGGGCCTCTTCTCTTGTTGATGATCCTCCATGCCGCGTCACTCGCTCTCATCGCGGTTGGTCCCACGCCTGGTCTTACCTTCATCGACGGCCAGGGCCTCTTCTATCAGCATGAAACGTTCCGCTCGGGCCATAATTTCGACGAGGTCCTTCGGGGGGTCGCTGTGTAGTGATTTCTTCAAGCCCCTATGTCACAGGCCTTTCTTCAGGGCCGCCTTCACAACCAGCTTAGGGCAACTATCCACGCTTAATCGCTCCACATTGAAGCGACGCATGAAGTGTCTCAGAGATTCGGCCGGTCCATGTACCACATTGAACAAGTGTTCCAAATCAGGTCTTACCTGCCGCCTGGCCATAAATTGCTTGCAGAACAACTGGGTGAGCTCCTCGAAGCTGTCTATTGACCGACCGGGCAGGCTGAGGTACCAGGTCCGCGCGGCAACCCGTAGGGTGGAGTAGAAGCCCCTGCAGAGCAGGGTGTCATCGGCCCCCTGGAACGCCATGACCCCCTCGTAGTCCATCACATGATCCGCGGGGTCGCTGATGCCGTTGTATTTCTCCAGTGTCGGTACCTTGAAGTTCGAGGGTATCCGCGCCTCGGTTATCCTCCGAGTCAGGGGGCATCGTTTTCCGCTAATGCACCCGGGTCGCTCCCCTTCGCCCGCCTCTTGGCCGTTCGGCCGCAACGGGGGGGGGGGGGGGGGCGACGGAAGCTTGACCTCCTCTTGGGCCTTCACCGTCTTGGGTGCTGGACTCGATCAACGTGAACATCCCTTCCGGCTCTTCTGGTGGTGGGTCCCTGCTCGTCGGCTGCCTCCGCTCTGGTAAGACCGGACGCTCGCTGACCGGCGATCATCCCGCCTACATTTATACGATCCCTGGCGTGAGGACGAGGCCGTCCTCGAGACGCCATCCGTCCGCTCCGAGTCCCTCCCATTTCCCTCTCTGAATGAGGTGGGAGTGGGAGACCGCGCCGGGGAAAAACCGGGCATGGTGAACCTCCTCTCCATGTTGTGCACTCCTTTTCCTTGGTCGGCAACCATGGCGGAGCGAAGAGGTCGGCGATCCTCCCCCTGGCGATAGGCATGTCCCTCCCCACCCTCGGGGGTGGGAGTGCTGCTAACGAGCTGTTGAATTGTCGCGACTAAAGTTTGGATGTTGGTGTTGGTCTCCTGTGCGTAGGCTCGGAGTTGCCCCTGCGTGGCCAGTCGGGCATTGTCGGTCTCTCCGGCATCGCAGCCGTTCGGGTTCTCGACGGGGGCGTGGTATGCGCCCTCCTCCGGGATGGGTGGCATGCGCCCTAGGCCATTGCTGATGGGTTCCATCTTGGTGGTTTGACATGGGTGTTAGTTCGTTCCCACAGACGGCGCCAGATGTTTACGGATGTTTTCTCACCATAGTTCGTTGACCGTCGGCTGTGTGGTCAATGTGGTCAAGGGGCTGACTTGGGGGTCCCTTGGGATCACCGAGCCCGCTTGTTCTCGGCGTGGGAGGAAGGAGGGTCGGGCACAGACGGGGGAGTCCCCGGGTAGCGTCGATCCTCTGCCTTCGGGGAGCTGAGGAGAAGCCTCAGCTCGGTGGGTCACGCTCGGCCTCGGCTGGGTCGCGCTCGGCCTCGGTTGGATCCGCATCGAGGGGTAGCCTCGGCGCCTTGCAAGTGGGTTGGTGCTTGAGCAGCCGTCCACCTGACGACTGCGATGGGGGTAGCCGACCGACGCTGAGGGGTAGCCTCGGCGCCTCAGATATCTTCTTCCTGGACAGATGAGGAAACTCGTCAGGGAGGCCGGACCTAGGTTCCGGCCAAACCCCCTCCGATGCCTAAGTCAGATCAAGGTCTGAAGGGATACTCGGCGGGGGAGATCCGGCTTGTAAGGAAGCCGGAACGTCAACCCAGGCGGCGCGAGTTTGGTGGAGGGAGGAAATGGAGTGGCGAATGCCTAGGTCATTGATGGAGTACCTCTTTGTTGATTACCTGAGTCTCGATCCCTTTCTCCGTCGTCCTGGCCTTCCCCTTATAGGGTCCCTCATGATTGCCCCACGCCCCGCCTCCTCTCACGTCCCCACAATCCGCCTCCGCCTCCTCCCACTCGTGCGTAGTGGAGGGGTGGCCCATTAACGGGTCCGTTAATGGCCATTATGGGATCACGGATTTCGAGGGGTGGTTAATCGGGTCGAATGGGGGCTAGTCGGGTGCCCCCAAGGGTGGAGTGGCCGGGCCTTCAGCCCCGTCCGTGGGCCTTTCCGGGCGGGCCCGTCTTCTCTAGTTGGCGTCCCCTTTGAGGCTGGGCCGTGGGCCGTTGTAACTCGGGCTGGTCCAAATTAGTCGTAACACCCACGATAGCTAAGAGGCCTGAGCCTATTGTAGTCTTCCTCACCTGTGAAAATTCGGATTAAATGAATAATATTGTTTGTTTTGGCGCTGAAGTTATGAATTAATTATATTCTCTTACTCTTAATCATCATGAAATTCATTTTGCTTTTTTTTCTGTTTTTTACACCACAGTTCATATGATGGACAAAATGAGTTTTTAGTGTGGCAAAAGAGCAGTTAGCAGAAAGTAAAACATGTTGTGAACGGTTATTTAACCGTAGTTGGGTGAGATTCTGGGCTATCCTAGAGATAGGCCCATATCATTGTAAGCCCATATTTGTATTCCCTCAATTGCCTATAAATAAAGAGCTGGGGGCTCCTCCCCCAGTAGTTGATTCAAAACACGTTATCAGCACGAGCCTCTAAATTTTTCCTTTTCACAAAAATTCTTTTTCTGTTCGTTGCGAAGGCGAAGGCGAAGGCGAGACGGGAGATCCACGAGCGCGGTGCAAGGCTCCCTCAATCGAGCGTCTTCATCCGCGTAGGGTTTCGCGCAACTGTCGCTATATCCGGAGGACGGATATAGAGGTAAACACACTAAAAACGATATTTTTATCATACGTATGATTGCTCTATCCCTATATCTCAAAAGATCGTTATAGGGATCAATTTTCGCCTTGAAAACGATGGATTTTCCATCCCCAAAACCAATTTTTTTAGGGTTCGTTGATTTTTTTTCTCAAACCCTAAAAATTTGCCCTCCGGCGACGTTGCCGCCGGCACCCCCTCCCTGTCGCGCCGTTCCCCCCCTCCTTTCAGAGGGGGGGCGGCCCCCGCCGCGGCCCCCTACAGAGGGGGGCGGCGGCCCTCGCCGCGCCCCCCTCCAGGGGGGCAGCGGCCCCCGTCGCACCCCCCTGCAGGTGGGCGTCGGGGGCCGCGGCCCCGCCCCCCCTGCAGGGGGGCGGCGCCGCCGCCCCCCCTTCAAACCCTAATTCAGAAAAAAAAGAAGAAGCCTGTGGGCCTGAAGCCCACAGGCCGGCTGTGGGCTTCATGCCCACAGGCCGAATTTTCTTCATGTGAAAAAAAAAACAGAGCCTGTGGGCCTGAAGCCCACAGGCCGGCTGTGGGCTTCAGGCACACAGGCCGAATTTTCTTCACTGAAAAAAAAAATATTTTGGGGAGGGGCATAGGCTAAAAACAAGCCTGAAAAGGCAACAGTTTGGCCTAAAAATTAATTTAAAAAGGGGATTTAAGGGCAAAATATTCGTGAAAAATCACGGTAAATTACGGGACAAATATCGGGCAGGCGAGGAATTTTTGGGGATTTTTGGGGGGCTTTTGGGATGATGAGGGAACCTGCTTTCCTCATACAAAAGAAAATGTTAATTTTGGGCTCTTATTCAATTTTATTGATTAAACACATTCATTTCAACCCTTGCATCGTAATGATTTTTCTATAAAAATCATCTTTAGATGCTTTACATCACTAGGCTTATTCTGTGGATATTATATGCGTGGTTGTGCATTGTATTTAAAACTTAATAATTAGGAAGATCCTGCGACCGCTCTGCCATTAGTAACCTAACCTAACGGTGCATGACGTTGCCCAGTGGTCCAATAATTATTAAGTGATTAAATTATTTATCCATCTCTGTGAATATTAAATGCCTGTGATGAAAATGTTTGATGAAAATGTTGATGAGCACAATATTTCTGCATGAATTGCTAAATGTGGTTTTTGGATCGGCTGTTTAGTCCCACAGTTTATTTCCCGCACTTTTCTTTTATTTTTGAGAGAAATTGTAGTGAGGAATTTATGTAAATGTCAAAGAAAGAAGACCAACTTCCATGAAGACGGAGGCCACGCTTGAAGATGGAGATATCATATGGGACCCACGGGGTTTCCAAAGTTGTATTTTCATTTTTAAAGCTGCAAATTTGTATAATTTGGACTGTGGACTTTTGGACTCTTTCTTGTGGGACTGGCCGATCCACACATTTAGCTTTTCGTTAAATATTGCCTCCGCATGAAAATGTTTTCTCTGATTAATTATTAATTCATGCATGTTTGTGCTCTGCTAGATAAATGGCTAATATTGCAAGCATTGATTTCGAAGTACTGGAAGCATCAGGTAGAAACTATCTAAGCTGGCAGCTAGATGTAAATTTTCACCTACGGGCAAAGTCCCTCATCGCTGCTGTGACTGAAAAAGAAAATGTTAGCGATATAGAGAAGGCGCAAGCCATCATCTATATTCACCGCCATGTGGACAAGACCTTAAAGGCTGAATACCTTACGGTCGAAGATCCACTTGAGCTATGGACTGCCCTTGAGGACATGTATAAACATCAGAAAGATGTTATACTCCCAAGGGCACGATACGAGTGGGAGAACCTGAGACTGCAGGACATTAAGTCCATTGCTGAGTACAACTCAACACTTTTTAGCATCACCTCACGCCTGAAGTTGTGTGGTGAGAAAGTCTCAGAAAATCGCATGCTGGAAAAGACGTATACGTCCTTCCATGAAAAAGATGCGATACTCATGCAGCAATACCGAGAACGTAAGTTCACCAAGTATTCTGAGCTGCTGTCATGTTTACCCATGGCCGAGCAAAACAGAGAGATTCTTCTCGCCACTCATAATATGTGCCCCCTGGCACTGCCCCCTTACCAGAAGCTCACTATTCCTCTTCCTTCAAAAAGAAGAGAGATAATAAAAGAAAAGAAAGACCACAGAAGGGGGGTCAACAGAATAATGCCAAGGGCCATGTACAGCAGCAGCGAAATAATGAAAGTAAGCGAAAGTTCACGTGGCACAGAAATGACAAAAATTATGCACCCCCACCCAAGAGGGAATGTGAAGACCAGCGCCATAATTGTGGCATAAAAGGCCACTGGTCCAGAGTGTGCCGAACTCCACAGCATCTCCAGGATTTGTATAAAGAAAACAAGAAAAATAAAGCTGAAACAAACCTGATAACCTCTGATGCTCCAGTCAAGTTTTCAGCTGATAACTTCGGAAATGATGACATGCTTGATTAGCCTTTACTTTTATCTTATCAAGTTGTTTTAAGAATAATTTATGAGAGCATTTGAATTATGTGATTTGTTTTAGAATGAAAATGTTTATCTGAATATGCATGTGCCTATACGTTTCGTCTTTTGAAACTGCTCTCATAAATGATTGGTAGACAATAAACACGTACAACTTTTTTCAATACAAAGCCCAATATCAGGGCTATATTGAAGATCCAGGACTGTTGCCCCCAAACGACACAAAAATAAGAGGATGCACTAATCCCTCCGAATTCCAAAAGAAACTTTCTAAGTTTCAAGGACATCCGTTTCAACGGATTCCATTTGGAAACAGCAAATGTAAATGAAAAAATTACCGTATGCAACGTCTCAAGATAATGGAGTAAAATCCATACTTGAACGTTTTGAGAGCTTTAGAGGCCTCTACCATACGAAGATTCGGAGAAAGGAAGCGGAATTAGACGGAGCACCTGAAGTGCCCGACATCTGCCAAGTTTTACTCTGGCATGATGGACTTGGCCACCCAGGATTTGTGATGATGCACTGCATCTTATCCTATGGGTATGACTTGAAGAACCAGAAGATTCTTCAGAAGGGAGAATTCCCTCGCATCCCTTACTATAAGGGAAAACTAATTGCAAGGCCATCTCCACAAAAAGTTGAAAAAGAATCTCCACGCTTCCTCAAAAAGAATATAAGGAGAGAGATGTGGATAGAATCCACCACCCCTAGTGGGCTATGTCAGTAATTCACTGTACTGATAAATGCATCCTCAGAATATTCGTACGTGTGTCTACTACAGACCCGCAACTTAGATTTTCCAAAGCTATTGGCACAAAAATAAAAATGTTGTGGGCACATTTCCCGGACAATAAAATAAAGAAAATAAGTCTGGTTAATGTTGGGAAATATACCTCCCAGTCATTTCAAGAGAACTACCAAGCAACGGGAATAGAAAATGAACATACAAGTGCCGCATGTTCATACCCAAAATGGGTCGGCAGAGTCACTGAAAAGTAGACTCCAATGGATTGAACGTCCATCAAATCCCGATTGCAAATGGATGCATGGGGACATGCAAATTCTACATGCTGCATCGTAAATGAAAATAAGACCCTCTGGAGGTCAGAGTCTCCAATGCAACTTGCATATGGAATGCCACCGAACATTTCTCTTCGGAGAATCTTCGGTCCGCAGTTTAAATCCCCATCGCACCAACACAGAGGACAAAAATAGGTCCTCAACGTCGCCTAGGTATCTATGAAGGGTTTGACTCACCCTCAATTATAAGACACCTAGAACCCCAAACGGGGGACGTAATTAAGGCACACCTTGAAGACTGTGATCTCGATGAGACGAGTTTCCCAAAAATAGGCCCAGATACTGGAAAATCTGGCGCGAAGCAAATTATAACGTGGGATACAACAAATTTGACCCACTATGATCCGGTAACAATACAATGTGTAGATGTGATCCCGAAGATCCTCCACATACAGAACACTGTTCACCAATTACCGGAATAATTCATTGACAACCAGAAGATTGTCAGATCACACATCCCTGCTGCAAAAACTCCAGCTAGGATTGACATCCCCGAGAATGGATGCAATCCACCAGCAGCAGAAGTGGCTGATCCTCAACAGTAAAGAGACAGACTACCAGGCTCCAAGGACAGAAACTCCTGGAGACCTTAAGACAATACTACCATAGGACAATGAGCTCCTGTCCACACCATCACCCTTCCCGGAATCCACTACAGAGGAATTGCCGGGAAAAAGTGAAATTAAGTAAATGTTGTACGTACTGGGGAGGTGTTGGACAGATAGAACATAAATTGTCGACAAATGTATTCACGTATCATATTGCCATATACATCGCAAAAGCGATGATGTTCGTAAATTATCGTTCCACACTTCGTTGCTAGAAGGCAAACGTAGAGATTGGCCAAAAATGTGGAACGTGGCAATAAAAGATGAGCTGGACTCACTTATGAAACGTGAAATGTTCGTACCTGAAGTCCTGACACCAAAAAGGTGTCAAACCTGTGGATAAAACAAAGTATTGCACACATAAGAAAAATAAATACAAAATCGTATGCTATAAGGTACAACATATAGCCCGAGGAAAATTTCGCTGAAACTAGGGATCGAACAAACTCAAATGAGCATGTCTCATAAATGATGCATCAGTCTCCCTAAGTTATCAAAAGCGAATACCTTATGATTTAGCGAAGGAAAATTATGGATATGCTGTTATTGGATGTTGTGACAGCATACCTTCATGGATATCTGGTAAAGATAATTTCCACATTTCCTTAAAATGCCTGAATAGACTTCGGGACGTCTATTCAAATGAAGAAAAACAATAAGTATAATAAATAAATGTACAACCAAGAGAATCATTTGACAAGTCAATGATTCCTACTGAAGGTTGTCTTTGCATCTGTGCAAAGAACATGATTGGAGATCATAGTTGGAGACAACTAAAATCTCATCGGATCTCCTGAAGAGGAAACTGAACTACATGAACAAGCCTGACTTTTAAACATGAAATAAAAAGACCTAGGCAAATATAAAGTCATGGCTCATAGAATCCTGTTACAAACGCCCAGAAGTGCGTTGGGGAAATTAAAAGGACCATTGTCATCCAAAGTACACCTACGGTGGTACACTTACTGGATGAACAAAAAGAACCCTTCCGATCGCTGGAAGAGGGAGAGGATATAACTGGTCCTAAAGTCCCTTATCTAAGTGCAATCATGCACTCCTGGCTAACTGCATGTGTCCCGGTATAGCAATTGCAGTAAAATCATTAGCCAGAGATAGTTGGCACCTAACAAGGGCCATTAGACCGGAGTCAAGCCTTCTGCGCTTCCTCCAAGGGTCGAAATATTTGGACATACAAATTATAGTAGCATCCTCCAATGTTTATGCAAATGCAGGTTACAGGTCCGGTCCCTATACTGATAAATCACAGAACGGGTACCCACAGTGGGATGGCCATCTACTGCAAATATGCAAAGAAACTTATGGAGGTAACATCATCCTATCAATTTCGAGATCCTCACCATTCCAGAATAACACAAATGGTGTATTTGAGGGCGCCTGGTGGTACATCACATCCCGGTGACGACTGGGATAGAAGCTGGTTCTGTGGAGCTGACCATATAGTCTGAAGACCACATCAGAGGCGAAGAAACTTAGCACACCTCTCCAGAGTTTCTGGATTCAGCAACTGCTTGATGGTGATAAAATTTGTAATCTGTGTACATTTTCGGAATATTGTAAATAGGAGTGATGAGATAAGCCTACGAGATCTGAAAGCCTAAGAGCTTTTACAGATCAGGGGGAGTTGACAGAATTTGTACTCTTTTCCCTTAGCTATGGTTTTTCCCACTGGGTTTTCCATAGCCAAAGGTTTTAACGAGGCAAATCACATCAACTCTGGATCCTGAAGTATCCACCCCTCTGTGACGCTCAGAATCCAGAAGTATTCATGAGCAGAGTCACTTGTACAAATCAGGGGGAGTTAAAGAGCATTTGTACTCTTTTTCCTTAACTATGGTTTTTCCCACTGGGTTTTCCATAGCTAAAGGTTTTAATGAGACAAATCTCACCAACTCAGGATCCTGAAGTATCCACCCCATGTGAGACTCCTCTACGCTCAGAATCCTGAAGCATTCACGAGCAGAGTCCACACCTATGGCTGGATAAGGGGGAGTGTTGTGAACGGTTATTTAACCGTAGTTGGGTAAGATTCTGGGCTATCATAGAGATAGGCCCATATCATTGTAAGCCCATATTTGTATTCTCTCAATTGCCTATAAATAAAGAGCTGGGGGCTCCTCCCCCAGTAGTTGATTCATAACAAAACTTTGTTTATTTTCTTTTACGTTTTTAAGAATATTTGTTGTAAATAAGCGAAAACTTCGCATCCCATCATAATATTTCGCTTTCTTAGTTTATAACCTTGTTCTACCACTGATTTCCTCCGTAGTGACCTCACAATTCTAAATCATAAATCAAAATGCAACATAAAATCCACTAAATGTCCACCTTTTCCATGGAAATTCAATCAAAAGTGAATAAATCCGTTAATCTGCAGTTAAAAAAATCTCAGTGCTATTTTCTTATTCATAATACATTAAACTAAACAATTAAAACCAAAAAATTTGCAAAGCTCCATCTTTTTCCAATCTATGAGAAATTCATAAGAAATTGTAGCGAATTCGCACCTGATGAGATTCTGGTGGGGTTTAATCGAAGGAAGCCCAGGAGATTACGACGAAGGTAGAGCTGGTTGCTGTGGGGAGCGGGGAAGAAGAAGGTGTCGAAGAAGAGAGAGGGAAGTAACGGTCGACTTCGGAGTAGATGGGATTTGGAGCGTTGATTTGGAAGGGAAGTTGAGATCAGCAGTGGATTGTTCTTTGAATGACAGCCATTCAGATCAAGCGGAGGTTAAATAGCGACCGTTGATCTTCACTTAAAGGGTGGGTCCGACCGTTGGCTTTTTCACAACGGCTTGAACGAGACTCTAGAAGGAGGCTTAGGTGTTCGACTAAATGGCTCAGCTGTCATCGTCTTTCTTCCTTTCGATGTGCGCTGCGCTAGAGTTAGTTAGGCCGTTGCAACGGTCTCGTCGTCGGCGGTTACTGGAGCCGGTTGATAGTTGAAGGTTGTTGCAAGGGAAGAGAGTTGTATAAATACTGGATTAGCAAATGTAGAGAGCATCGATGATTTGTATGAATTTTTATTCTCGTTTTAAATTTCGTTTCTTTGCTATGTAATTTTCTTCTCTTAGAAATAAAATTTCTTATGATTTCGCCATTGTTGGCGAAATCTTGAGCTTAACACCTTAGTGGAGAACTGATCTTCATCAATTTGGTATCAAAGCAAGCTATGTTACCACGGGGAAAAAGAAGAACCGATGTGGAGACTAACCTTAGGATGGATGGGGATCAGGGTACTAGCTCAAATCTTGAGCTACATCATCACGGGGAGCACACGGAAGATCCAGATGCGTGGAAGAGACAGCAAGAAGAAAGGCTTCGAGTTATGGAATCACAAAATCAAGTTGTGGAAGGAAGGTTTGAAGTTCAGTTTCAACAACTGTCAGCCCAAATTAATTCAAGCACAAATTCAGGCGATGATGGAATCCCAAAGGCAGTCGAATGAGCACATGTCAGTACATATCCAAGCATTGTTGAGCAATCAAAGTAAGTATGAAGAAAGATTCCATAGCCAGGAAATGCAGATGCAAATGTTGCGTAATCCTCAGAACCGAGGGGATGATCATGTGAGCAATCAAGAATTGGGTTCGCGGAACCAAGAAGGTGAAAGAAGCGGTGATCAGAATCTCAATAAAGATCGGAGTTCAGATAGGAGGGGTAACCAAGGGGAGTTCATTATGCAGCCAAGAATACTCAAACCTGAATTCCTATCTACAAAGGAGATGAAGAAGTGCTGTCGTGGCTGAGTCAGGTACATCAAATATTTGCCTTTTACTCCACTCCTTATATTAGTTGGGTTAATATGTGCTCGTTCTATCTACGGGGTGCTGCTTTCCATTGGTTTGAATGGGGAGAAGTTAATGTAGAAAATTTCTTTTATTGGGAGAAGTTTAAAGAGGAAATTGTGGTGAGATTTGGTCCTACAGAGTTGGACAAACCTTACGTTGTTTTCTCTAACCTAAAGCAAACGGGAACTGTGAAAGAATATTTGGAGAAATATGAACAGATTGTGGGGTTGTTACGGAAGCTGCCAGAGGAATATATAGTTGATAAATTTATAATTGGGTTGAAGGAAGAGATCCTCTTTGACGTTATGGCTTTGAATCCCGGGAACTATAGAAGAGTTGTCCAATTAGCTAGAACTTTTGAAGAGAAGTTAATTTTCGCTAAGAAGAACAAGCCAGCTACCCTATCAAACCCTTATCATAAGTACCACCAATTACAACCTCCAGGAACAAATAAAGAAGTGGCCAAAGAAGTGTCTAAAGAAATTGTCCCCTCTGTACCAAATGAAAGATTAATCACTCAGGAGGAAATACAAAATAGAAGAAAGAACAACTTATGTTTCACGTGTAATGAGAAATGGGAGAGAGGACACAATTGTCGTAAACAACTATATATCTTGGATGTAGAGGAAGAGTCAGAAGGGGATACTGGGGATGGTGAAGAGGGTGCTGGGGATAAGGCCCCCATAATGGCAGGAAGAAAGGAAGGAAGAATTTCCTTCCATTTATGTGCATGCATTAACTGGGATACCAGCAACACAAACTCTCCATCTCAAGGGTAGCATAAAATGGCAAACAGTAAACATTTTAGTGGATACCGGATTAACCCACAATTTTATTCACCCTAAGCTTGTTAAATCTTTGGGATTGGATGTAGATAAGTCTAATTCTTTTGATGTAGTGGTGGCTAGTGGAGAGAAGATTCAAGGGTCAGGTATGTGCAAGGATGTGCAGATACATTGTCAGGGAGTGATGGTTTCACTTAACTTGTTAATCCTGCCATTAGGGGGTCAGCAAATTGTGCTTGGTACACAGTGGTTAAGACAGCTGGATGATATTATTTTTAACTTCAAAAAAATGCAAATGAGATTCAACTTGGAAGGGAAAGAGAGATTGTGGCAAGGGGTAGTACCTCAGAATTTCTAGGTAGTAGGGGAGAAGGGTATTGACAAAGCTATAAAGCAACAGGGAGAGGGATATTGGATCCAGCTGAATGTGATAGAAGTGGAGGAGTCCTGGGACAACAAACATGTAGTAGCCATTGAAATGGATAATCTTCACCAGGATTTGAAAGAAATCCTTAACCAGTATCCAGAGATATGTAAAGAGCCTGAAGGATTACCCCCTAGGAGATCTTGTGACCATAGAATTCCAACCAAGGCTGGAGAAAAACCTGTATGCAGTAGACCTTATAAACATGCTTACTCAAAACTGAAATAGAAAGACAAGTTGCAGAGATGCTGAAGTCAGGGGTAATTAGGCACGGCCACAGTCCCTATGCCTCTCCAGTTGTGATGGTAAGGAAGGCAGACTCTAGTTGGAGGATGTGTGTTGATTATTGTGCCCTTAATCAACAAACCATAAAAGATAAGTTCCCAATCCATGTTATATAAGAATTATTGGATGAATTACATGGAGCCCAGTTTTTCTCTAAATTGGATTTGAGGTCGGGATACCACCAAATCCGTATGAGTGATGAGGACATTTTCAAGACTACATTTAGAACTCATGATGGACATTATGAATTTCTAGTAATGCCATTTGGATTGACTAATTCTCCTTCTACTTTTCAGTCTCTAATGAATTCAATTTTTAGAGAATACCTCAGAAAGTTTGTCTTGGTTTTTTTGATGACATTCTAATATACAGCAAATATTGGAAGTCCCATATTGAGCAATTGTGTAGAGTCATACATATTTTGAAGACTCAACAGCTGTTTGTTAAGTTATCAAAATGTTCATTTGGAAAAAAATCAGTGGAGTACTTAGGCCACATTATTTCTGACCAAGGTGTGGCTATGGAACCCAAAAAAAATTAAAGCAGTGAAGAATTGGTCCACACCCAAGAACACTAAGGCTGTGAGGGGGTTTCCGAGGTTAGCTGGGTATTACATGAAATTCATAAAAGGGTTTGGGGGAATAGCAGCACCTCTGACTGACCTACTAAAAAAAGAGGGGTTCCTATGGAATGAATCAGCCCAAAAAGCTTTCAATGCTATGAAAACTGCACTGACTACAGCTCCAGTATTAGCCTTGCCAAACTTTAATTAGGAGTTTGTTTTGGAATGTGATGCATCAGGGAGCGGAATATGAGCTGTTTTAATGTAGGGAGGAAAACCTATTGCTTATTTGAGCACAAAATTAACTGGGAGGAACTTGTTGTTGTCAACATATGAGAAGGAGCTTCTTGTTATCATCCTAGTAGTTACCAAGTGGGGTCAGTATCTCCTGGGAAGGAAATTCAGAATACGTACATATCACCAAAGTATGAGGTATTTACTAAATCAAAAGTTGCATCAAAGGTTGCAAAGCAAGTGGTTGATGAAGCTTCAATCCTACAACTATGGAGTGGAGTATAAACCAGGGAAAGTGAACAGAGCTGCTGACAGTTTGTCCAGGGAGGTGGATAGCAGCTGTGGGGGTGGAGGAAGATTATTGTTCTATATATCATGTTTCAGCTCCTATGTGTGATTAGATGCAAGATGTGAGGAATATGGCCAGCAGTGATCCTTATTTCCAATTAATTGAAGAGAAGTTACAGCAAGGGGGTCAGTCACTACAAAATTATATGAAGATAGAAGGGGTATATTACTATAAGAAAAAAATCCTAATCAGTCCTGACTGTGTTAAGATTCAACAAACTCTTCTCAATAAGTTTCATAGTTCTCCTATTGGGGGGCATTCTGAAGCTGCTAGAACACTTCATAGGTTGAAGAAGACCTTTCATTGGAGGGGAATGAGGGCTTGTGTTCAACAATTTGTAAGGGAGTGTGAAGTGTGCCAAAGGAACAAATCAGAAAATGTGGCATACCCTGGGCTCTTTAATCCCTTGCATGTGCCTAAACAGATCTGGGAAAGCATCTCTATGGATTTCATTGTGGGGCTGCCATTATGTAATGGGTTCAGTGTCATTTATGTGGTGGTTGATAGAATGAGCCACAATTCTCATTTCTTCCCACTAAAACATCCCTTTACATCTAAAGGAGTAGCTGAGGTTTTCTTTGAAGGTGTTTTTAAACACCATGGGGTTCCAGCCAACATTGTAAGTGACCGGGATGTTGTCTTCACAAGTCAATTTTGGAGGGAGATTTTTCGTCTGCAGGGTACTACATTGTCGCACAGTTCAGCCTATCATCCTCAAAGCGACGGACAGACGGATGTAACTAATAGGAGTTTGGAATGTTACTTGCGTTGCTTTTGTGGTCACAAACTAAAGGAGTGGGTTAAGTGGTTACCCTTGGCTGAGTTCTGGTTCAATACCACTTGGAGAAGTTCAACAAAAATGACACCCTTTGAATCGGTTAATGGGAGATCTGCTCCGACGCTGTTATCTTATCTACCTCATACTACTCAGCTCACAGCTGTAGATGACTCTCTCTTTGCTAGAGAGGTATCTTTGAAATTGTTAAGAGACAATTTGGAGAAGGCCAGGGAAAGGATGAAAAGGTTTGCGGATCAACATCGAATGGAGAGGGAATTCGAAGTGGGAGACTTGGTCTACCTCAAATTACAACCTTACAGACAAATCAGCATTGCCATGAGGAGAACCCACAAACTGTCCCCAAAATATTATGGTCCCTACGTGATCCTGGAGAAAATCGGGGAGGTTGCGTACAGGTTGGAGTTGCTGGAGTCAGCACAAATTCATCCTGTTTTCCATGTATCCTAGCACAAGAAGAAGGTAGGCAATCATACTGTGGTCCAGGTTTCCCAACCTCGGTACACGGATGAAATTGTTGATGAAACCAAACTCATCCTTGATCGGAGGGTGATTCAGAAGTGTAGGGCTTTGGAGTCTCAGGTTGTCATCAAATGGAGGCAGAGGTCGATTAAGGAAGCTACGTGGGAATCCTATTGGGATTTGGTGCGGGGTTTTTCGTCATTTGACCTTGAGGCAAGGTCACAAAAAGGGGGAGGGAATGTTGGGGTTCAATCGAAGGAAGCCCAGGAGATTACAACGAAAGTAGAGCTGGTTGCTGTGGGGAGCGGGGAAGAAGAAGGTGTCGAAGAAGAGAGAGGGAAGTAACGGTCGACTTCGGAGGAGAGGGGATTTGGAGCGTTGATTTGGAAGGGAAGTTGAGATCAGTCGTGGATTATTTTTTGAATGACAGCCGTTCAGATCAAGCGGAGGTTAAATAGGACCGTTGATCTTCACTTAAAAGGTGGGTCCGACTGTTGGAGTTTTCATAATGGCTTGAACAAAACTGTAGACGGAGGCTTAGGTGTTCGACGAAATGGCTCAGTTGTCATCGTCTTCCTCCCTTCGTTGTGCGCTGCGCTGGAGTTAGTTAGGCCGTCGCAACAGTCTCGTCGGCGGCGGTTACTGGAGCCGGTTGATAGTTGAAGGTTGTTGCAAGGGAAGAGAGTTGTATAAATACTGGATTATCAAATGTGGAGAGCATCGATGATTTGTATGAAGTTTTATTCTCGTTTTAAATTTCGTTTCTTTGCTCTGTAATTTTCTTCTCTTAGAAATAAAAATTCTTATGATTTCGCCATTGTTGGAGAAATCTTGAGCTTAACTCCTTGGTGGAGAACTGGTCTTCATTAGATTCTTTGAGGTAATTCTGGGCGCTTTAATCGCCGCACCAATCAAGCTGCTCCCCGTGATATAAATCCCCAAAAAATTATCGCAAATGATTCAGAATAGCAACACAAACAATAATCGAAGGGAAATAAAGAAAGCGAGATTGGATGGTGTTTCAGAGTGTTTTCTCACTACAAAGCGTTGACCGTGGACAACCCGGTCAACGTGGTCGAGGGGCCCGCTTGGGTCCCTCGGGTGAGTCGAGATGGTGCAGACGAGGCTCGAGTCGGATCTACAGACGACGTGGAGCGCGTCGGCTGGGTCGAATCGGGGTCCTCGGCATTTGGTTGGACGAGGGGGAGCCTCGGCCTGGGTTGAGACGTTCGGCCTCGGTCGGTCGCGTTCGGCCTCGGCGGTCGGACGACGAGGGGAAGCCTCAATCGTCCAGCTGGTTGCGTGATCGGTGAGGGGCGGAGGGGAAGCCTCGGCCCGTGGATTGGATATCCTCCTGCGTAGACGAGAACACTCGTCAGGGGGGCCGGACCTTGGTTCCGGCCAAAACCCCTCCGATGCCTAAGTCAGACAGCGATCTGAAAGAGGAGGCCCGGCGGAGACGGTACGACTCGAAAGGAGATCGGTACGGCGTCCCACAGCGCGAGCGGGGGAGGAAGGAGGAGAAATGGGGGAACTGGGTCGTTGATGGAGTACCTTAGGTTTTGAATACCTGAGATGCAGTCCCTTGTCCTGTCGTCCTCCTAGCCCCTTTATAGACCTCCGCCGTGATTGTCCCCGACCGACATCGCTCGTCCGCCCTCAATCGTGCCCCCTCAATCAGCCCCCCGTCACCGCTCCCTGCGCCATGCCAGCATCTCCCCTTAACTGCCATTCAGTGGTCGCGGAACCGGGGGAGCGGTTATCGCAGGAGTGGGCGAGTGGCCAGCGTGTTATCGGGGCCGGGCCAGATCGACATTCGGGGGGGGGTCCCTTATAGGGCCTTTATCGAGTGGGCCTGAGCGCGTAGATGGGCTCTTGACCGGCAGTCGGGTTTCTGGGCTCGTGTCTTTCGGGTCTCGGTTAAATAGGCGTAACAATTGCCCCCATCGGTCGGGTTGATCGGCTTCGGCCGGTTCGGCTCGGCCGATGCGACTTCCGCCGACTTTGACAGGCTCGTCAGTTGATGCCGACTCATTTATTAGTCGTCATCATGCGTTGGTCCGTTCGATACTTTTAAGGCGCGGGCTCCGAAGCGTCGTCGGTCCTCTGATGCTGCCACGTGTAGCTGCGAGCTTATCCCCACCGCTCGCGGGGTCGTCTTAAGTTGAGAAGCCGAGGGGTTCGTGAGCCGCCCTCGGTGGGGTCGATCGGCCTTGGCTTGCTCGGTTCGACTGCTGTGCCTCCTGGGATTCCGAGTGGTGCTTTAATCGAGGCGTGGTCATAAATGTAGGTCATGATGAGGCGGATCGATTGGACTTCCCTTGGCGCCGATTTCGAAACGCCGCCGGTTCATCGAGGCCTGCCATGCGTTCTTGTCAGGCGCTTCGAATTCGTCCCTGTGTCCGGTATATAAGATCCCCAGCTGCGTTGATCTCCACTTCTTTCTTGCTCTTCACATTGTTCTAGGCTTTCCACAACTCGGAGTTTCCCGTCGCCTTTGCTTCCTTGTCTCCTCCAAACTAGTTAAAAGGTAATTCCTTTCTCGCTCTCGTATTATGGCTGCTCTTAGGATAGGCGGTTCTGGCCAAGGGGCGAGGGATTCTCCGGAGTCCAAGCGGGGCGGGCCCCGGCTAGTGGGATCAGGTTCCTCCGCTGGGAGTTGTCCCCTCTGAGATAAGGGGAAGGGGAAGCTGTTCCCAGACTATGCCTGTGATGACGTGGCGTCGGCTGCCGTGCGGCTTAACATGCCCCCGGTTGTCCTCCGAACGCCGTCGGAGACCCCTCCTTCAGTGGCCACAGAGATCCGGGAAAGGTATCTCTGCTTCCCGTACGATGTCCGAGTTCCATTCGTCGACGAGCGGATTTGCCTTCCGAGGAGCAATGAGGTAGGCGTCTACGTCGAAATGTTCCGCCTGGGTCTTCATTTCCCGCTCAATCCCTTCTTCATCCGGGTCATGGAATATCTCATGGTGCCACTTTGCCAGTTCACCCCTTGTTCGATTGCGGTACTGACGGGCTTTGCGACGCTCTGCTGTACCCGCGGTCTGGAGCCGTCTCTCCCCCTTCTCTTCCAATTTTATCAGATCCAGACGGTTGGCCCGGGGTCATGGCTACAACTCCGAGCTCGCTCGAGGAGGGAGTGCCTGATCGGGCTACCCCGCTGGTCGGGGGATTGGAGTTTGAATTATGTCTTTGTGGTCTTCTTGGAGGACGCCCAGATTTTGACAAGTTGGGGCGGGTCTGTCCAGCCTCGCCCGCCGCTAGCCCTCTCTGATGTTGATCAGGCAGCTGCCGCGCTACTGTCGACCCTCCCCTTGGAATCGAAGTCCATCTGGTCTTTGTTGGACGACCTACTCCTGAAGGCCGTCTTGTGGTCTCCGGGTAGGTCGCTTTTTCAGTCTCGAATCGCCCTGTGACTCATCCTAATTTTGGTTTCCCTTGCAGGGATGGCTGGCCGCGAGTTCGTCCGTGACGTCGATGAGCTGATCCATCGTGGAGCTGCTCGGAGCCGAGGTAGTACCTCTAGAAGGGCGCCTCGGCGGACCGTTGAGGAGGAAGTGCGCCGAGCCGAGCCTTCCGTGGGTAAGGTGGTGGCCGCGCCTCCAGCCTCTTCTTCTGGCGATCCCCTTCCCGGGGGGGTCACAAGGGCCGGACCCGCCCTGCCAGCCCAAGAGGCGGGGGGTAACGACGGATCTGGTGCCGTTCTTTCTGCCCTTGGCGCGCCCCCTCTGGTTCCCGAGGGTGGGGATGGTGCGAGGCAGAAGCGCCCCCCTCCAGCGCCCTCGGAGCCTCACGGAGGAAAGAAGAGGAGGGAGGACGCGGATCCCTCCAGTCCGGCGGGTTCCGTGCCCCCTGCGGCGACCACCGGGGATCTCCCGGTAGCCTTGACAACCACCCCCCTCGCAGCGTCCTCGCCCATATCACCGGGGATCGGAGCCCTGTTGGCAAGCAATATGGCTTCCCTCGATGTCGTCCCTGGGAGTTCGATGTTTGTCGACTGAGCCTTGGCCCAGCAGGTTGCTGAGGTCTCCGTTCCTCCCCGGGACCGCAGCCTCCTCAAGAAGATCCCTGCCGACAAGATGTCGGATTCCTTGGTCTGGATCCTTCAAAAGGTTCGGTTATCTTGCTATCCTCTCCTTCCCTTTATCCTTTTCTTAGCCCATGTCCCGTCTTCCAGGGTTCAGCGCTCGCCGTGGAGTTGCAGTGCCGAGCCGTCCTCTTGAGGGAGCTGGAGGAGTCCTCCATGAAGGCCCACGAGCGGGCCGGGGCGGCGGAGGTAGCTATGACGGAGGCTCAGATGGAGTCTCGTCGTCTCAAGCTCCGTGTGGCCGAGCTGGAGGGGCGAGTGGGTGACCTCCAGGGAAAGTTGGAGGACGCTCGGCAGTCGGCTGAGGACGCGGCTGAGTCGTTCCGCCTGGAGAGGGAGGAGCTTCAGAGGGAACTATCGGATCGGCGTCAGGTGGCGCGGCTAGCGGAGGAGTTGGAGAGGGGTGTCGTCGGGACCCTGGGGGAGAAGATCTTCGAGGTTCTCAGGGGGGCCTTCGGTACGTATGAAGACCTCATCGCCCCTCGGATTGTCGAAGTCGTCCAGTCTTCCTTCCGGGATTGCGTGGAGCACGTTCGGCAGGCTCCCCCGCTCGTCGATCCCCCTCGCTCCGAGCAGGGCGAAGTGCCCGATGATGTGTCCTCCCAAGCCCGGGCTCCCTAAGCCGTCCCTCCTGGCCTTATCCTCAAATTTTTTAGCATCCGCTTCGCTTTGGGCCAGTCTACTTGAAATGGATCCCTGGCCCCGCTATCTCCTTCGGCTTCACTAGCCGACGGCCGAAGCATTAAGCAGCTCACCCGATCGGTTGATGCTTCAACCGATCGGGTGACGTCGATTTGTATATATAGTTGCCCTAGGTTTCAGAAAACGGAGTTGTTATTTTTCTATCTTTTTTCTTGTACGGTGACAGCTGGAATTTTACTGTTTTTGTAAGTCTTCTGATCTTTGTGAAACTTTGATATTGTCTTAATAGCATTTCTACTATCTCTTTTCAATTGCCTGATCATGATTTCTATGGTTGATTTGTGTTTAGATTGCTTTTTAACCATGATTTGTGAGTAGTTCCCAAATCTGGGATTTTGGTGGAATCCCCTTCGTGGGTTCTCCCTAATGCATCCATAGGACTAGGAAATCGATAGGGATTAGGAATCTAGATGGTTACACGGGGTGTTTCATTGTCATCGGCGGGAAAAAGACCGCCTTTGACCGTCGGGCCAAGGGGGAATAAACTTGGCGGTTGACTCCCTAGCCACAGCTCACGCCCTTAGCGTAGACATTGAATACTAGCGCGTGGGAACGGCAGGATGAGATGTTGGGAGTTATCGTTGCGAGCTTATTGCTCCCGGAGTCGGTCGATGTTAATGGACATGGGAATGCCCACCGACCGAACCCAGGTAGTCCGGCGTATCATCCTGGGCATCCACCAGAATATCTGGCCCATGGGACGCTGGTATCACTCTTAGAGGCAACTTCTCACCACTAAACCCTAATTCCAATCGTACTCCTATCCGTCGGGCGTAATAGTGAGAACACATGATAGGGTGGAAACTGAAGTCCTAGGTTTCCTTTTATATTGTTTATCCCTCGTATCTATATTTTGTGACAAACCATCGATCGATCGGGCTAGCTCACCCGTAGGGTGAACCGGTTCCTCTTTGACACAAGCACAACCATGCCTACCTGTGTTCGACACCCAAGCCACAGTACAACACCGTGCGCTTGCGGTATAAATATTTAAATCTGGTATCCCCAATCATATTGCACCTTTATGCGACCAAACTAGGGGACGTCAAGCTTTATGGCGCCGTTGCCGGGGAGGCAACATGCTTGTTATTTTAGGACCTATTGAACCCTTGAGTCTAGCTCATATCCCTATCTCGCGATAATTTTCGCATTCTACTTTTTCATTTTTTATTTTCTAATTTTTATTTTCTATTTGTATCTGTTTATATCCCATACTTGCTTCACGGGTGTTCATGATTTTTCATGCGCAGAAATACAAGGAGTCTCGACGACTTGATTCCTATTGACTCAGAGATCAACGCCACCCTGAGGCGTCTGAACGCAGAGAAGAGAAGAAGAGAAGAGTTTGAAGCCATGGGAGAGAACACCCCTCCCCAGAAGTCTCTGTTGGAATACTCGATGTCATCCATCGGGTCGACCTCCTCCATCCAACCTCCTGCTATTACGGCACAGAGTTTCGAGCTTAATCCGTCGTTAGTGACGTGGATCCAGTAGGATCAATTTTCTGGGGCACCCATGGAGAGCCCTATTGAACATCTGGACTCCTTCTTAGAGAAGTGTGACACATTCCAGATCAATGGTGTCACGACTGAAGCTATCTGACTGAAGCTATTCCCCTTCTCTCTGCAGGATAAGGCTAAGCAATGGCTTATGGGAAAGGACCCGAACACCTTCAATACTTGGGATAAGCTCTCGAATGCTTTCTTGACTAAGTTCTTTCCTCCGGGAAAGACAATGAAGCTGAGGAGTGAGATCTCCTCCTTCTCCCAAGCCAGCCACGAGTCCCTGCAGGAAGCTTGGACGAGATACAAAGAGATGCAGC
>CM061141.1:163555030-163647078 GCA_030789695.1 Scilla litardierei
CTTAGTTCGATCGCCCGGACCGACGAGGGATGCTCGTTTCGGTTCATGGACCGAGAGTGCCAGGTCACTCTCAGTATGATGAGAGCTTTCTTCTCGTGGCCCGATGTCCCCGGGGCCGACCGTGGTTACGCCCCCACTCACATCCCCCCACCTTCCTTCGATGCCGGCGCCTTCTGGGCCCGGATCACGGGTCTACCTGCCACTCAGGGAGATATTTTTACCCACTCCATTTCTGAATCATGCATTCCATCCGATATTTATTTTAATTCAGATATTTTTGACACGTCATACCTTTTGCAGCACACATACGATTATGGACCGGAGGTATGCTTGGGCGTGTCACAGTTCGACGAGCCTATCGAGGAGGTCCACACCTATGATCTAGATTTACCTGAGCAGCATAGAGAAGACACCATGGAGGCAGCTATCACGGCACGTGAGGATATTGGATTATTTCCAGGGAAGTATCGTCAACCATCATTTATTCCATATATTTTTATAGACGATCCTCTTTGGGATACTTTTATTACGAGGGTGAATTTTTTGCAGCGAACTGATGCATCCTATTCTCTGCAGGGTACAGGTGGAGTCCTTGTGGGAATGCTGGAGGATGCATTGCTGGAGTTCGTTGGAGTCCGTGGACACACGCGTCTGGCGGAGCCACGGAAGGAGCAGTTGGAGCAGTTGCCTGCACCGACAAAGATACTGGATCCGCCTTTTGCTATAGGTGATATCAATCCAGTAGTGTAGAAATTTTTATGCTTTAAATAAACACGAATTCTCTCGATAACGAGAGGACCGTATAGATTTGCTTGAATAAATATCACCTCATATGACGGCCACAATAATAATTTACACCCCAAACCCATTATATATATTAATTCCCCTCTTCATATTTTGATGTGTCACATCCTTTTGCTCACCACCATCGAGCATTTCGTTCAAGTGAAACCTCACTTTCTTATTTATTTGACTTGATCACGCTTTGCAAAGCCATGACATTTTTGATTGAGTCATTTGAATAGGATTGTTTGGTATAAGCTTGGGGAAAGCGCTCTCATGCATCATTGCATGTGCATGTAGTTGCATTAGGATTTCATGTCATACATTTCATCATTTTTCATTCACCTCCCTCATATTTACCGTTGTTCCTCATATTCTTCCACTATGATCACATTGAGGACAATGTGAAGTTTAAGCTTGGGGGAGTGCATTTCCATGCCATTTAGATGCATTAGTTGCATTTTTACTTTATTTTAGGGGTTTTTAAATTTTTCAAAAAATTTTGCATCATCTTTTTTATTTTTCCATCTTATTTTCCTTTTATGTGTGTTCATGCGTCATATTGTGTGCTTGATTTTCTTTTCTTTCCCCTCTTTTATTTTCTATTTCTTTATTTTCCTTTCCTCCTTTTGCTAGATTTGTTCCTTATGATGATATCTCTTACTGCTTTAGTAGCCATCACGATACTTATTATTCCTTGCCATGCTACTTAGAGTATTTCATAGTCCTACTATCCATGTGCTTGCTTATATATTCTTTTGATGATTCCTCTATATGAATGCATGATATTAATTGAAGCTGAATGTATGGATTAGTGTTTGGTATGCTTTTGTTGGAAGTGCTCCAAGATTCACGCATCAATTGTATAACGGAAGCATCTGCCTTATTATCTTATTCACCTTCTGTTGCATGCTTGATATGAAAGTACTCTTTACCGCTTGACTTCGCTTTTTATTGAGATGATTGAGAATATCCATGCTTACATATGAGTTTTAGTTGAAGTATTATTTTATTGAACCGTTCGTGCACATCTTAGAGTGAACCGAGTGTTACATTATTTCCTTCTCCACATATATCTTTTTATTCTCTACATGTCACTTGAGTTCACCTCCTAAAGCTACTTATATCGCATCTATTTCCCAAACAAAAACATCCCTACAAAAGAAAAATTTAGCTCCAAAAAGTCCAAAAAGCCAAAAAGGAGCCAAAAGCCAAAAAATACAAATCATATAGCTGCTACAAAAATCCAAAAAGAAAAATGAGAAACAAAAAGTTCAAAAAGAGAAAAAAAGAAAAATGTTTCTCTATCTCATTATTGGAGCCACAAAACACTTGGGAAAACCAAGGCCAAAATCCCATTTTCCACTATCATATTCCTTTAGATGTGATGCCTCAAGCTAAGCTTGGGGGGTGAACTCGTTTGACCATATGAGTGAGTACGACATTAGAGTGGAGAGGTGCACGAATGGGGAAGTTTGATAATGCTGAAACATAGCAAATTACTTTAGCTATGGAGATTTCTTATGAATTGATATAAATATGTGAATGCCATGATTTATTCCATTCTCTATTGCATGCTTGGTGTGATTCTTATATGCTTCAGTTATAACTCTTGATTGAAAAGTGCATTGCCAACATTTGTATATTAAATCCTATGAAATGCGTGACGTGGATATGAATTGATTGTATGAATTTAGAGAATCCCTTTTGTTGTTCTTAAAAGCTTGCAAGTACCATGTTTATGTAAGATATGAAATCCTTATAGCATGTGATTTGTATTTTCCAAGTTATCGTGATGTGTAGCTTATGGCTTGAGGTCTGTGAGATGAATCTAGCGACCCATTCCACCTCGTGTTCTTTCTTTTTCATTTCATTTTTCTTTATTTTCATCTCCCGAGTTCATCTCTCTACTTATCTTCCTCGAGGACGAGTAAGAGGTAAGCTTGGGGGATTTTGATCGGTCCATATTTTACACCTTTTTTCTGCATGTTTTCACGCCATTTCGATTGCTCATATTGTGATTTTCACGAGTATTCGACGATATTGCGTTACTTTTCACTATTTCTTGTTTTTGTCGGATTTCATGAAATATGGAGCGATCGGGAGCAAAAATGAGCTTAAGGGACTTGCACCCACTCTGGAGCACCACCCAAGGCTCTTTTGAGGGCTATTCGGTGATGGGAGACAGGTGGAAGAAGAAGAAACTCCGTAGAAGCGACGAGGAGGAGAAACGGAGAAGATTGGGTATTTTCAACATGTCACTCGGCCGAGTGAAGGACTCACTCGGCCGAGCAAGGAAGCCCGCTTGACCGGCCAGACCAGACACGCAAACAGCTTGAAGATCAGCGTGCACTCGGCCGAGTGACGACATCCCACTCGGTCGAGCACGGAGACACCACTCACCCGAGTGGCACACGAACGACGGCAGGAGAAAAGATGCAACTTACTGTAATCCGTCAGAGAAACTCCGAGGTCCGACTCGGCCGACTACCAAAAGCCCCTCGGTCGAGTGATCAAAGTCACTCGGCCGAGTGACTTCCGAGTGATGCCGAGGACACGCAGCGCCCAGATTTTCAGATTGCCTCTCACTCTTTTGAAATCTGCTATCATTCCAGCTATCAAATTATTTTTTTCATATTTTTTATGGATAGTAGACTTCATGACGATTCCAACGCCGCCAAGAACGCGTCAATCGGAGGTCGGATGAAATCTGGGGAATTTCTGCAAGTCGATGCTGCAGTGCTGGAATTTGCATGTCAGTGTCACTTGGCCGAGTGACATTTCCACTCGACTGGGAAAGCTCATTCGACCGAGTGAGATATCCACTCGACCGAGTGAGCTATCCACTCGACCGAGTGAGATTTCCACTCGGCCGAGTCGTAACTGGAGCAGATTTCTGGGCACGCGCAGATTCAGTTTTGGGCCCGAATTTCAGGGGCTTTTTAGGCAGTTTTGCTAGGGTTTTTGGGGGCTATTTAAGAGGGTTTGTAGCCGTCATTGAGGGAGGTTCCAACATGTTTTCTTAGGGATTCTTTTGGAGGTTAGTCCATGCCCTAGGCCCCCTCGTGGATCTAAAAGCTTGTATTTTGGATTGAAGATCTTCATCAAGCTAAGTATTTTGTTCTTATTGTTTGAATCTTTGTTTTTCTATCTTTTTGTATGCAAGCAATGATTTTTATTGATTCTTATATCCTTATGGCTATGCTTGAGTAGATTGGTTGTTCTAGGGCATGGGGATGAACCCTATGGATCTAATTTCAGACTTGTGATGAATGAATTTCCAAATTGCTAGAATTGCTAGGAGGTTAGGTTGTGATTGATTTATTACGGATAGCTAGGGATTTCCATCGATTGGGGTTTGCAAGAGATTGGATTCTAATCGATGGGAAGGCCTAGATATTCGATTTAGGTTTACAATTGGGTTTCTCTAGATTTGGTTTGCAAGAGATTGGACCAAAGCTAGGATTTTTAATTGTAAATCTATACACATATTCGTTTGCAAGAGATTGGACGAATACGAACTATCACAACCTAGATCGTAACTCGAGCTCGAGGAGCGATTGAACGATGACGTCGATCTTCATGCTAGTGGCTTAGGTTAGGGTTTGCAAGAGATTGGGCTCTAATCTAGGTTGCTATAGACCGGCAATAGCGCGAGAGCGTGAGCTTGGTTCTATATTCAGTTACGACTAGTTCACCTCAATGCAAGTCTAGCAATATTGAGATTCACTATTTACAATGATGTATGATGGTCCGTAGTGGGGATTCCCTAGCCCTAGACACTTTTATTATATTGTATTTGAATCGACATTTGACCGATTTCTCTATCTCCGACACCGACATCCATCACCATTGCCATTACATCATACCATAGCCATCTCCACCAATAAAACATTCGTAGTCAAACCAACCTAGGATAGATTGGAACCAACACCACCTCCTCGTGTTCGATACCCGCTCGCCACTTTGCCGTGCGCTTGAGGTAAAACTACAATCGTTCTTCGGATGTATATCCGGGCGCGATCAGGCAGTCAGTTGGGCCTTCGTCTTGGGTGGAGAAGCACGACCCGCCCGTGAGATCCTTGGGCCGGAGCCGAAGGCCGTAGTAGGCCGGTTGACTGGTCGTAGTTGACCTAGCTCTTCCGGGGTCGGTCAAAATAGGCCTATCATGATACATAACAAATCTTGTATAAAGGACTTTTTCCTTAAAATTTAATAGATTTGAGCAGGAGAGGATGATTTCTATAATCCAAATGAGCAGGAGAGGATGATCGATCCTTATGTGTTCTTCCATTCCGTTTACGTTGGTTCATTTTTACTTGATGTAAAGTCCTTGTATGGTCATATAAACACTGCAATGCAATTGAGCTTTCATGTTTACACATGCTCGAAATAAATATTAGACGAGCTTTGATCAGCTGCTTATGGCAGATAACATTGTAGGAAAGGCTAAGTCGTGAAACTCCTTTATGATTAACATATGTCGTGGATTCATGCCATACTGAGGATGCATATTAATGGATCTTGGAGTGTCCGCTTCCTATTGCCTAGAGTACAGGGAAAAACAAAAGAAGATCAATGTTGTTTTCCTAATATTAATGCACTTTTCTTTATCATTATTGTTGTATGATAATGAACTCAAGAGAGAGAGAGAGAGAGAGAGAGAGAGAGAGAGAGAGAGAGAGAATTTCATTGCTAAGAATAAGTCACAATGGCTAAGAGCCATGGTGCTCTATTTATATATCTCATAGTGGGGAGGCCAAAAGCCTCTAGGAGACCAAGGGTCCCCATTACTCTAAGTAATGGGGGCCTAATGAATGGGTAATGAAGGAGGGGAGGCCAAAGGCCTCCCTCATTCATAACACTCCCCCTTACACATTCATCACTTCGGTCTCAGCTACTGAGGCAAGGGGTGGATACTTCTGGATCCAGAGTAAGTGTGTTTGCCTCGTTAAAACCTTAGCTGTGGAAAACCCAGTGGGAAAACCCAACAGCTTAAGGAAAAAGAGTGCAACTCACATGTTACTCCCCCTGATCCGTACAAGCTTCAGGCTTGCAGGTCTTTCAACTGTCGCATACCAATGTTCTTTACAAGCTTTACAAAAGTACATTTAGGCAATGCCTTAGTAAAAAGATCAGCTAAGTTGTTGCATGACTGGATCTGTCGAACTTCAATCTGCTTGTCGTTCTTCTGCTCGTGCGTCCAGAAAAACTTGGGAGAAATGTGTTTTGTCCTGTCGCCTGTGATGTAGCCCTTCTGAAGTTGAGCAATGCATGCGGCGTTGTCTTCAAATAGGGCAGTAGGCTCCAGATCACTGGTCTTCAGGCCAGTGGATTGGAGGATGTGTTGGACGACGGAGCGTAGCCAAAAACATTCTCTGCTCGCCTCATGGATCGCGATGAGCTCTGCATGGTTGGAAGATGTAGCAGTAGTGGTTTGTTTTACCGATCTCCAAGAGATAGCATTACCTCCGTAGGTAAATACAAAACCTGTTTGAGATTTTGCCATGTGCAGATCAGAGAGATAACCTGCATCAGCATAACCAAACAATTTGGGGGAGGCACCTCTCTGGTAGTAAAGTCCAAGATCAATGGAACCCTGAAGGTATCGCAGAAGATGCTTTACTCCGTTCCAGTGGCGCTTTGTGGGCGCAGCACTGTGTCTGGCTAGTAGATTAACTGTAAACGCTATATCGGGACGCGTACAGTTAGCCAGATATAGAAGTGCTCCAATGGCACTGAGGTAGGGTACTTCAGGACCTAGTATCTCCTCCCCCTCTTCCAGTGGCCGGAAGGGGTCCTTATGTACATCTAGTGATCTTACGACCATAGGAGTACCTAAAGGATGACATTTATCCATATGAAACTTGCGTAGAAGTTTCTTTGTATAATTAGATTGGTGTAATAGGATTCCACCTCTTAGGTGTTCTATCTGTAAGCCAAGACAATACTTTGTTTTGCCTAGGTATTTCATTTCAAAAGTATGTTTAAGGCTTTCAGATATCTCTTTGATCTCTGCAGGAGATCCTATGAGATTTAAGTCATCTACATATACAGCTATGATGACAAATCATGTTCCCGTTTTTTGATAAAGATACACGGGCAGACTTCGTTATTCGTGAATCCTTGCTGTACAAGAAAATCACTTAGTCTGTTATACCACATCTTGCCCGATTGTTTTAGACCATATAATGATCTATGTAGCCTTACAGAGAATACGTCCCGAGGTATCTCTTTCATCTCTGGGGGTAGATTAAACCCATCAGGAAGTCTCATATAGATATTTTTATCTATATCGCCATATAGATATGCAGTCACAACGTCCATGAGCTGCATATCTAGGCTTTCCAGAGAAGTTAGGCTGATTAAAAATCGGAAGGTGATCGAATCCATGACCGGGGAATACGTATCTTCGTAATCAATCCCCGGTCTTTGGGAAAATCCCTGGGCTACAAGGCGTGCCTTATAGCGAACGATCACATTATTTTCATCTCTTTTTCTTATGAAAACCCACTTATATCCCACAGGTTTTACACCTACTGGTGTTTGGACTACTGGTCCAAAGACTTTGCGTTTCAAGAGTGAGTCCAGCTCTACTCTTATTGCCTCGTCCCACTTTGGCCAATCATCTCTGCGTTTACATTCCGCTAGAGATCGTGGTTCGACGTCATCGTCATATTCAGTGACGTGAACGGTAATATCGAACACAAAATCGTCGTCGACGACTATGCTATTTCTGTCCAGTACTTCTCCAGTACATACAAAATTTAATGATGTTTCTCCTATTGTTTCCTCTGCTGGGGAAATCAAGAGGGGAGAAGTAGCTGGTCTGAGATCAGCATCCTGTGGAGGGATAATCTTAGTATCGCCAAGAGTCTTCCTCTTTCGAGGAACTTTATCTTTTGAACCTGGTGGGCGTCCTCTTTTCATTTGAGGTACAACCAATTCTGCTGCCGGTGGGCTGCATCCATCTATGGGGATGCCAATCCTAGCTGGCGTATTGGCAGCAGGGACGTGTGAACGGACAATCTTCTGGTTGTCCGTGAATTTATCCGGTAAAGGATGTATTGTATTCTGGATGTGAAGGATCTTCAGGATCTCATCTTCACACAGATTAGTACGCGGATCATATAGGGACAAAGACTTCTGGTCCCAACTAATGGTCTCAGAAGCTTCTGGCTTCTTAGACTGTGTGCCCAGTTTTGGAAAAAATTTCTCATTAAATTCACAGTCTGCAAAACGTGCCTTGAATGCGTCACCCGTCAGGGGTTCAAGGTATCTGATAATAGAGGGCGAATCAAACCCAATATATATACCTAGACGACGCTGAGGACCCATTTTGGTCCTCTACGGTGGTGCTATTGGGACATATACCGCACAACCAAACACTCTCAAATGAGAGATATCCGGAGGTGCGCCGTATGCTAGTTGCATCGGGGATAAAGTGTGACCTCCAGAGGGTCTTATCCTAATAAGTGATGCGGCATGTAAAATAGCATGCCCCCAAGCATCCACAGGCAACTGGGATTGCATAAGCAATGGACGTGCAATCCATTGGAGTCTCTTTATAAGAGCCTCAGCTAATCCGTTTTGGGTGTGAACATGTGCTACCGGATGTTCAACTTCAATACCCGTTGCCCGGCAATAGTCTTCGAAGACTTGTGAAGTAAATTCAACCGCATTATCAAGACGTAGTTTCTTGATATGGTTATCGGGGAAATGAGCACGCAACCTTATTATTTGTGCCAATAGCTTTGGAAAAGCTAGGTTTGCGGGTGGACAAGAGGCACACATAAGACCATTTGGTTGATGCATCAATCAGTACCATGAAGTACCGAAATGGGCCACTTGCGTGGTGAATAGGCCCGCAAATGTCACCATGAATTCTCTCAAGGAAGCCAGGAGACTCTAATCCCACTTTCAGGAGGGATGGTCTCGTTATTAGTTTTCCCTTAAAACAAGGGAGACATGGAAATTCACCCTTTTGAAGAATTATCAGGTTCTTCAATTTGTGTCCATGGGATTCAGTGATGATGCGGCGCATCATTGCTGTTCCAGGGGGACCAAGTCTATTGTGCCAGAGTTGGAATTCTGGTAGTGATTGGCACGTCTGGTGTTCAATCATATTGGCTTCTACTGGTTGAATGTATGTTTGGTATAGACCCGACAGGAGTCCCATGAATCGCTCGCAGATGATCTTCCGGTCATCTTTTTGATGAGTTACAATTAGATATTCAACCTTATTTTTATCCCTGGTCTCTAAGTGATATCCGTTTAAACGGAAATCCTTGAAACTTACGAGATTTCTGTTTGATATAGGAGAGAATAATGCATTATTAATTTGAAGTCTTGTGTTATTTGGGAGCAATATAATTGCTTCACCAGTTCCTTCGATTATTTGGGACAGTCCTGAAATTGTGATAACAGGACCGTCATATTTGTTTAAGCTATTAAAATAGCAATGATCGCGAAGGATTGTGTGCGTCGAGGCACTGTCCACTAGGCACTCAGACATCATCTATATAAGCCAAAAAAGAAATTTTATTTGAGGGAAAATGTAGACAACATTCATAAATAAAAGTCCGCACTAAAGCAAATTAAAGATGAAGATACATCGAATTCTAAATGCATAGATAAATGATGATGCTCAATCTAGCAGATCGTCGTTCTCGAAGTCTTTAGCAGTAAAGACGGTTGGCGGCTGTACACCTGCCAAGTTTGTTTCAGGTCGAGACTTCTGGCTCGCCTGATATAGATCATGTAGGTGGCGAGGAGTGCGGCAGTTTCTGGACCAATGGCCAGTCATGCCGCATCTATGGCATTTGTCCTCCCAGGTCTTCTTTGGAAGTGACACGTGCTTGGTGTCCTTTTGCTTCCAAGTGAAGTTTCTTTTCCCTTTATTGTTTTTGTTTGTCTGGGTAGCTGCACCTCTTGGTTGCTTCATTACCACTTTCCCTTTAGTATTTTTAGTCTTCCTCTTGTTTTTCCACTTCTGGGGAGAAACGTGGTGCGCTTCAGGGATAGGGGCAGTGCCAGCTGGACGTAAGTTATGAGTTGCTAGCAGTAAATCTCGATTCTGCTCTGCTCTAAGTAGGCATGAGATCAGATCGGAGAATCTCGTGAAGTTGCGTTCACGATACTGCTGCATGAGGATTGCATCTTTCTCGTGAAACGAGGTAAACGTTTTTTCCAACATGCGATGTTCTGTCACTTCTTCACCGCACAACTTCAGGCGTGAGGTGATGTTATGAAGTGCAGAATTATACTCAGCGACGGACTTATAGTCCTGAAGTCTGAGGTTTTCCCACTCATAACTGGCACGGGGTAATATAACATAAATTTGATGTTTATACCGTGCTTCCAGTGCTGTCCACAGGTCCTTCGGGTCCTCAACCGTTAAGTATTCGGCCTTTAAGGTCCGATCTATATGCTTCCTAATGTAGATTATGGCTTTCGCCTTATCTACATCGGATACAGTGGTTATGGGGCTGCTGCTAGCTATAGCAGAAGCTTCGGCCGCTGCTGGGGCCGAGGAAGGAGCCAAAATGGACCCAAGGAGGGCCATTGAACGCAAGTGGAACTTCAGGTCCACTCGCCAACTCAGGTAATTTGTCCCTGCAGAATCGAGGACCTTGAAATCGACGCTTGCCAATTTTGCCATTTATCTACGTATTTTAAAATGAGCATGAATTAATTAAAATTCAAAAATTCATGCATAAAGAAAAAAACAAGTAAAAATGCGGGGATCGGCCAGATACCCAAAATAGTACACAGTCCAAAGTTCGTTTAAAGTCCATAATAGAAAAAAAAAATAATACAACTTTGGAAACCCAAACTGAACTGGGTCCCTATATCTCCGTCTTCATATGATGTTGCATCGAGCTTTGGCTTACACAGTCAGGAATCGACTCCTTGCGGTCCAGCGGACGCGGCCAGGGAATTGACTAAGCCAGGACCACTTGTTACCCAGTCAAGCTAGGTTGGTCCAGCAAACTTAGCCAAGCACATTGACCGACATCATGATCCATTGAAGGAGTTTTCATCAATTCTATGTGCTGTTGCATCGAGCTTTGGCTTTAAAATACAAATTTCCTCACTTACAAATTCTCTCAAAAGAAAATAAAAGTGCAAGGAAAGTAAATAGGTATACAATGGCCGATCCCGAAAAACACATTTTTACTTATTTAAACATCCACGCAGTTCTAAATATGCTACAGGCATAAAAATAAACAACCACGCATATATCTCAAGCATAACATATGGTAAATGAAACTAGAAAATATGATTATCTCGTAGACCACGTGGAAACGTCATACACCGTTAGGTTAGTTGACTAACGGCAGAGCGGTCTCAGGATCTTTAAGATAATTATATTTTGAAAAATCTTAATATTCCATAAATAATTAATACTGCAAGAGTGATGTTTAACATAATTTTAGCAATATGACAAATTGGGCGTCAGGCCCATAAAAAGAAATTACAATAAATTAATATTTTCATTGGAGCTGCAGGCCTATAAGTAAAATATTAATCATTTTAATAAGCAATTTTATTAACTTGGCTTCTAGCCCAATAAGCCAAATTAATTTAGTATTAATCTTTGGGCTTCAGGCCCAGTTGCAAAATTTTAATTAACATATAAAATTTGCAATTGGATTAACTGGGCTTCTGGCCCAATTTGGAAAACCAAAATAATAATTAATCGGAATGGGATTGCAGGCCCATAAAACATACAGATAGTATGATTTATTAAATATAATAGCATATAGCTCATTGCATTTTTCATTGTCAGTTTTATCTCCTTCTTCAATTATTATTATTATTATTATTCAAATTTGACGTTGCTGCCTTGATTTTGCACACAGTAAGTAAGATGCTTATGCAAGGTCATGCTTAATTGCTAGTGTTAATGCACTGTATGCAAACTGGCACATATTGCTAGAATTTTAGGTCCAACAAGACAAAAGCTTTGAATTTAGCATGCCATTTAGAGGGGTTCGATGAATTTGGCTAGGCCCCACGCCATTCAAAATGGTGACAAGTGATAACATCTTAGGCATTTGCATCTTCAGATTTTCCGGCCACTAATTTCTTTTTTTTTTAAATTTTTGTTATTAATCAGATTTATACAAGACTTTAAGATAAGCTTTGTAAAATCATGTTTATCAATATATTGTAATTTTCTACGGGATCAAAAAGTATTACCTCTAGATTAAAAAATCTAAGGACGATCGTAAAAACAGAAAATCCGTAGAAAGAGAAATCCACGCTCCTAATACGCCAAAACGGATCGCCGCAACGGAGAGCCGCAAAGGTACGCCGCAACAATAGATTCCTTCGCGCGTAGGGGATGGATTTTTGAGGGGAGACGGGATGAAAAGCTCAAAGAATTTTAGAGCAAACGAGCTGATAACGTGTTGTATGATAATGAACTCAAGAGAGAGAGAGAGAGAATTTCATTGCTAAGAATAAGTCACAATGGCTAAGAGCCATGGTGCTCTATTTATATATCTCATAGTGGGGAGGCCAAAAGCCTCTAGGAGACCAAGGGTCCCCATTACTCTAAGTAATGGGGGCCTAATGAATGTGTAATGATGGAGGGGAGGCCAAAGGCCTCCCTCATTCATAACAATTATATCAATGTTGTTTTCCGAATATTGTTCCACTCTGCTTCTTGCGTGCCTCTTGAGTTTGAGAGGTGTGTGATAAGTAGATCACATATAGAAAATTTTGTCAGCTCATTTAATTTCTGTCTAGACTTCTAGTATTCCAAGGGAACTTGGGTAGATTGCTTCATGCTTGCATTAGTCCTATACCGGCATGATTTTGGAAGCAAGTGTATTAACTAGCCAAAAAGGATGCCTACGATTTGCCGCGATTTTCTTGCTCATGGTGTTCTTTGAATTTGGCATTGATTCATATGGCATCGGGTTACTGGGATTTGTGGCAATCCTTTTTTTCTTTTTGAATTCAATGAAATTCATTGAGCCACCTCAAACATTATGTAAAGGGACATTTTTTGCAAATAGGCCAAATTAAAAAATTAATTTGTAAAATCGACCTATTTTTTTTATTTAGCAAAACCGACCTCTTTTGGTTTTGGGGCCAAAAAGAGGTCGGTTTGGGGGCTGGGGCACGTGTGTGACCTCGGCCACATCTTCAGAGTGCGGCCGAGAGCCGCACTTTCAACGTACGGCTCTTGGTCGCACCTGGAAACTGCGGCCTCACAAAGACAGAGCAGAATTTGGCTGATGCTGCTGCTTTCTCCTCTCTGTTTGCAATTGCAAATAGCTGCTGCTGCTGCTGCTCTTCTCAATTTTAGCAGCTGCTTCCCCTCTTCTCAATTATTCTCAGACTAATACTTCTCACAGCCATAGCATATCACAAATATCACAAATAGAATACCACAACACATCACTTGGATATCCGAAAGTTCATACAAATCAAAACACTCATCACATCGAATTCAAGCTCAAGTAACACATAAATCAAACAACATTGAATTCATCAACCATATTAGTTTCAATTTCAAAATACATATCACGTCGAATTCAACAAACTTACAAAAAACATGGCCTTATCACATCAATCATGGCCCTAACACAACAGTATCAGTAGAGTAACATCCACCATTGCATCATGTGTGGGATCTGCCACGGCCTTGAGAAGAAGACGCGCCGCGGCCTTGAGAAGAAGACACGCCGCGGCCTTGAGAAGAAGACACGCCGCGTCCTTGAGATGATGACGCGTCGCGGCCTTGTGATGAAGACGCGCTGCGTCCTTGAGATGAAGACCCGCCGCGGCTTTGAGATGAAGACCTGCCGCGAACTTGAGATGAATACCTACAAGATAAGCATAAATTAGAACATCATATATATATCCACAAGAAATATATGAATTGCAGAATCAACATACGCGTTTGATAGAGGAGGATTTCGGCAACATGATTTGTAGTGCCCGAGTTGATGACAATTGTCACATCTATTCTGTCGGCTAACTTCGCGCGGAATATCCATTGCCCCCCGAATACGTGTAGATGTTGGCCGGCCTGGAGGTCTTCTTTTGTCGGGTGGAAGTAATTTGGGACCATCCCAAGCCTTCCAATACCGCGCATCGGGTATGGGGTGAAATAAAGGTTCATATGCAAGGCGATATCTGCTAACCTTATACCATGGCGAATAGAATGGCATATATGCTATATTGGCACCATATTCTTGTCTGGACGTTGCAGCGATAACATGTGCGCATGAGATGTGTTGAAGCGAAGGAATATTGCAACTACATCTGCATTTCTCGTCATGCAACTTAACAGTATAACATAGACCATCATTGTCAGTCACCTGCCACTCACAATCACTAAACCTTGTGAGCATAAATGTTCGGGCCTCTTCCCTCCGTGCCCCTATAATGTCCATTGTTGTGGGGACAAAATCTGTCGTCCACCCTTGCCCACTTAGTCTTCGACTGAAGAAATATCTATTTAACCTGTAAAATATTCTTGCAATCAACGCTTGTATAGGTAGAGCCCTAGCACCTTTGAGCACCACATTAAAGCTCTCAGAACAATTTGTTGTCATGATACAATAGCGTTTCCCACGATCGGCATGCATCGCCCACATGCTTTCTTCTCCATGTAAATCTGCAGATATCCACGCATCTGATTCAATGGACTCGTCTTTAATTTTGGCATGATAGGCATTGTATGTAAGCAAGTCTGATGCAATGCCAGCCATCCAGAAGTTTCCCTCCAAGGTACGTGTTCGGAATCCTTTCGCCTTGTAATTTGCAATAATATGTCGCAGACAATACCTATGGTGATAATGTGCTGGCCATCCCTCTTCTAGTGCTCGTGGAATTCCTTTCATTCTATCTGAAATGAAGGTAATCGTTCATCCATGCGCACTTGGTATGTATTCATATATACATGCGAAAAACCACTTCCAATTTTCTTGGTTCTCAGATGACACAACCGCAAATGCCAAGGGAAGCAGCCCACCATTTCCATCCACTCCGGTGGCCACAAGTAAACACCCACCATATTTTCCATACAAATGGGTACCATCAATACTTATGATCGGCCGAAAATGCTTGAAACCCTTGATTGAAGGGCCAAATGCCCAGAAGACCCAAGAAAATTGTGCCACTCTTTCACTGATAGTGTCATAAGTGATCTTGTATACGGTGCCTAGTCTCTGAAATGGCCTCTAAATACCGAGGTAGCCGATTATATGACTCCTCCCAATCTCCAAAAATCCTTTCTAACGCCTTTGATCTTGCCATCCATGCTTTGTAATATGAAATTCGGATCCGTAACAAGGCGGTTATGGCCTCTTGGATTTCTGCCGGTGTCAAATCTAACTTTGTCTTCACCATTGGCATAATCATGTTACAAATGAAAGATGATGTGGCTTTTTGATGATCTGTATTTAGGGTTGGATTATTGCAAGTATGTTCCTCAACAACCCTTGAGAGCTTGAACTTCCCAATGCTACTTTTCCGCACTGCTGCATGGATACGCCACGGACAATTCCTACTATCCTCATCTTGCGTTGCCGGATTGACCGCAGCATTTAGGGCGCATATCACGTTATAACTTGTCATGTTTGTCTTGATTGGCCTAAATGAAACATTACGCTTAATGCTCCACTCCGTTATTGCTTTAATCAAGGCGGCCTTTGTATCATAAATATCGCCGACATTGAACACCCCCCTAACGTTTTGAGGTCTAGGCTCTTCCACTCCCCTTTCAAGTGTATTACTCATAACTGTTGCATTTAGCCATTCCTCCTCTTCAACTTCATCTGGCAAAGCCTCCTCATCTTTCACAATTGTGTTAACGGCGACCGATTGTTGAATCCATGATATATCATCTTCGTTTGGATCATCCGCATAAAGCATGCTATCCTCTCCGGCCCCGACATGCTCCTCGTCATCGCTCTCTTCTATTTCTTCAGGTATGTATGGATCTTCAGCCATCGGCTCCGGTACAAAAGGGCCTTCCATGTAAGTTGAGTGTTATTTTCAATTCCCACTGCTTCCTCATTCAACCTGTTACTGACATATGAACGGTTTAAAAATTTATTTACTACGACGAATATAAAAAAAATATTTCAAATTACAATTCGTAAAACTTGATTGAAATCTAGACTTACGTGTTCATGTTAGCTTCATCTTGCGGATATTGCGAATACCCTACTCCTGTCGTATTTTCTTGGGCGGTGTTTGTTGCATCCAAAACCACATATATTTCAACTCCACGGTGATCTTGCGATAAATCAAACAGATTCTCCATATCATCGTCGTCTCATATTTTCACTGCGGTAGTCTTTCCTCCCATTACTGGCCAGTTGCACACCAGATTCAACATATAATCTTCCCGACAGATCTTCGTGATATTGTATATCCGATATACTAGGTCGTTATAGGTCGACCCACTTATCAGCTTCATCGATTTAGCTTTCCCTCCGACATACCGTGGTTCGTGATTTTCATTAATATATAATTCACCGACAAAATAGCATATGACAAAAATTGAATCACTTGCCATTTCCAACAACCTGCACACACACACCATTATAAATCCCTAAATCCCTAAATCATAACATAATGATGAACAAAAAACTTTGAATACCTATTAGGGGACTCGAATCGTCACGGATCGGCTTTCGTATGGCAAAGGGTTTCGGATGGCAGCTGAGTTGAATCGAAACAAATCCCGCCGTCGCAAAAAAAACAAACACAGCAACAAACAACAACAAAACAAGCCGCAAGAGAACGTCGGTAATCTGTCGTTTAAGGGCCGCATGTGTCAGGTGCGGCCAAGGGCCGCACTTTGAAGATGCGGCCCGGCCGCATCTTCAAAGTGCGGCCCTTGGCTGCACCGGTCACCTGTGGTCCAGGGGCCTATAAATCCCTGGCCATGAATCAGAATCTGTTATGGAGTGTGATACGATACGTATCACACTCCGGTCGACTTCAAACCGTGGCTGGCCGGAAGCAGTTGCTGTGATGGCGTTTGCGTGACGGGAACAACGTGGTCAAGCTATATAGAGAAAGATTGTTGACGGAATGATGGAGGTATTATGTCACTGGGTTGGGCTCCGCTCCAGTGGAGAATTTTCTCCTTCTGATCTCATCTACATGTCTTTTTGCTGCTTCGTTTGCTGCTTGAGCCGCTGTCTTCCTCCTGTAAGCTGTGGAGAAATCCCGCCGCTCAAACTACCACCGAAGCAGCAAAATGGCACGTAGGTGAGTTCGGGAGGAGAAAATTCTCCTCTGGAGCGCAGCCCAATCCGCTGACTGAATACCTCCATCAAGCCCAAACACAACCTTTCTCGTATTTATATGGGATGTTTGAATATTGGGTGTATGAATGAATTCGTTGAATAAATATGGGGTGTATGAAAGATTTGTTTTGAAACCATACATATCACATATATTATTTGTTTGAGAAACCGTACATAACATAACAAATGTCTCAAGAATACATAACACATTTCAAAGATACATATCATCGACGACTCCCTTTGCGTCGACTAAATACACGAGAATACCAGGGCCTATCCGAATGCGTTCCCTTTTTGTCTGCTGAGACACCTCGCCAACCTGTGACACGCTGTGACACCTCGCCAACCTGTGACACGCTGTGACACCTCGCCAACCTGTGACACGCCAACCTGTGACACCTCGCCAACCTGTGACACGTCTTCACCATCACCTTGTGTCTGAGGTGTCTGAGACGGGCCAACATCCACCTCATATGCTGCTGTGAAATGCATGTGTCATCCCATTATGTCTGCTACGGCTGTGACGTGTCACCCTGGGTAGGCTGCCAATCTGCCTGCGTCAAATGCTGCGTCCAAGTGCTGCCGTCATCCCATATACCCTGGGTATGCTGCTACTACCAATCGGCTGGAACATCCCATATGCTCTGGTGCCAAGCTTCTGTGTCAAATGATATGGGAGGGGACTGCTGCCAAGTGCCGGGGTCATAACCTCCGTGAGGGTGCTACGTCCAAGTGTCGATGTCATAACCTCCGTGGGGGGGCTGCTGACACGTGCTGTCATAAGCTATGGGATGGTCCAGCGCAGGACTCAGGTACGCCTATATGCTCCTGCTGAGAGGTGCCGGCGTCATCTGTTCTGGTATGCTCCTGCTGAGAAGTGCCGGTGTCATCTTCTCTAGTATGCTCCTGCTGAGAAGTGCCAGCCTCACCCATCCTATATAAACGACTCAGCTCGCTCGTATCTACACCTTCTGGAAGATGGCGTGTACGATGTAGCACATCATCGATATGGGTCCTCATCGTATACAGCAACCCCTGATCCTGTGTTTGCAATACTTGCCCTGCCATATCGTACAATGAAACATATCCTGCAACCTATAAAACAAATTAAGTACTAAGCATATTGGTTATAAAAAATTCTATAAAAAATTAAACTTGAACATCTTCTTACATGTTGGCGCTCGATGGGTCCTCGGGGCATTTGTGCGAACGGGGGTTGCTGCCTCAGAAAAATCCACCTCCTGGTAATCCCCCAATACCACTCCACATAGGCAACAACCTATACCACATCCCCCTCATTCACAATGTGATCTGCTCTATTCATCCAATGTACAAGAGGATCCCTGATTACAGTCACGTCTGCTGGCTGCGCTGGTCTTGGCTTCCCCGCCAAGACTGGGAGTGCAGATGGGATGTGTTGCCGTAAACCAAATTGCCGCATGACGCGGTCGGGTGCATGCATCACCTGTGCTTCCCAACAGAATATGGGTACCCTCGCTCGCCATAACTCTGGATGTTCGCGACATAACGCCGGTAGCTGCTCGAATCGCTCTCCATAAGGCTCCCAGGTAACCTATTAGGCATGAAGTACACAAATATATCAGTGTACTATATTATATATCAATTGATCACCGACGTTATAAAATTTACATATACATACCTGCGTACTCTCTAATGTGTCAAAATTGATCTCTGTATGTATCAAGGATCCATGAGCAGTTTCCATGAATGATTTTCCCGTATTCCACCTGAACCCATAGGGAACGGTGTCATCAAATACAATCTGCAAGAGCCTTGGTCTTCCTACATACATTCTCTCCCAGCTCCAAACCTGTAATATGAATTTTTCCTCAGAATGTGAAATATATAGATAGATATATATATATCACTATTATAGCTAACAAAAAAAATTATACCTGCAATAATAACCCGTATGCATATAAAGCCTTTGTCTGCTTTAATGCCACCTTGCTGAGCTCAGCGTACAAGTGCGCAAGCACCGCACTTCCCCATGAATATCCACCGGCCTCCTCAAAATCGTCTAACTTTGTCAACCAGCAGAGATTTATATATCCTTTGCTTGGATCCGGAACCAGTAAGGTTCCAATCATATGAAGCAGATATGCACGTGCATACCGCTGAATGTCCTCATCATCTGCATCCTTAGGCAAATCAGTAAATGTATCACGCAACCAACTAAGTTTTACCTTGGCTGCTTTTCTTAGTGGGGTATCCTGTCCAAGTAGCTCTACATCAACGCACCCCAGCTGCCATCTCGCATTTCACATTGATATATTGGTTCTCCATCAATCGGTAGGCCTGTGATGACTGCCATGTCATGTAACGTGATTGTCATCTCTCCCTGGCGCATGTGAAATGTATTTGTCTCTGGCCTCCATCTTTCAACCAAAGCAGTCAGTAATGCGTGGTCCAACCGTACCCAACGCAAGCGCGCACGTAGGTGTAATCTGGACGCTTCAATATATGGTCACGCGTGCTGATCTAATCTCCACTTTGTATGTTTCTGTCCATGATCGACAATTGCTATCGATGCCTGCAAAGATATAATTCACACCTTAATTATTTTTCTTTCAATAATAATTACTTACTTTGCATATTAATTCTTTCTATTTACCTGCCCTTGCACGACATCGGCAGACCGATGACGTGCTTGGTCATACAAGACCGCATTAGTAATAGGTCCAGCCTCCTCCATTTTATAAAAACCTGTAAAATTTCACCAACTATAGATTTATCTCAAAAACCCTAAATTTCAACCTATATTGTACAAAAATCACAAAAAACAGTCAATAACATAACATAGAGAGTAGAATTAACCTGAAACAAAGCAGAATAATCACCAAAAAAATTGAAGCGTCGGACTTTGAACGAGCAGTCACGAGTGGAAGGGGAAATTTTCAGCAGCAGCCCGCGATCTTGCGGGCTGCTGTGGGTTTTGTGTGGCCTTGGCAGCACTGTGCAGGTGCGGCTGAGAGCCGCACTCTGAAAGTGCGGTTCTCGGCCGCACTCTGAAGATGCGGCCGAGGCCACACATGTTCCCAAAGCCAGATCCCGACCTCTTTTGGCCCCAAAACCAAAAGAGGTCGGTTTTGCAAAAAAAAAAAAAGAGGTCGGTTTTTCAAATTAATTTTTTAATTTGGCCTATTTGCAAATGTAAAGTTGTTAACTGGGTGGGTGTTCAAGTTTGACCGATACTTTCATCTTTACTACATGGTGTTCTGAACACCTTTCTCCTTGATAATTTTTCATTCTTCAAATTTGAATTAGTTGGGGATTGTTGGATAATTCAATTTTGTCACCCCTCAAATATCAATTAAAAAATATTTAAGCTCATTCAAATCTCTGTAAAGTAATTTAAATTTTGTGACCCCTAAAACCTCATTCAAATATCTTTAAGTTGACTCAATTATCTTCAAGTTTATTTAAATTTTATAACACCTAAAATCCCATTTAACCGCATTCTCTCTATTTAATCCATGTGACCATCACATTTTTCTTTTCAGCATGTGCATGTGGTAAGACTAATCTATAAACACTTTTGGTTTGGAAAATAATAAAGTGTAGAACAAAGATTTTCTCATCTAAATTCTGAAAAGATAATACTTAGATAAATGTTCACAATCACCAAAACCTATCAGCATTCATCTTTGGTCATTCCTTTCCAAGTTTTGATGATATTGACTCGGAATTCAACCTCAAAGTTTTGATGGGACGCAGATGGCAATGAACTAGCTGAAATTGAAGCATTGTTGGAGGAAGCTGCCGAGCTTGTAGATGACTCTCAACCACAAAATCTGAGTTATTACAGGTAATCTGTAGAACAATATAATCATTTGGTCTATTTACTCTATTTTTTACTCAACTAGCATGCAGGTTGTGTCATACACGGTCCGATACAACTTGATAAGACACGGCGATGGTTCTTGGAGATTCTGTAGAGGTGGCATTCAGAATCCTGCGTGATATAGGATGCCGTGGGTTCTGTTCAGAAGCTGTTCATTGGTAGTTGCTAACAATGCAATTGTGAAAACGAGCAGGTCCTGCAATGTCAAGCGATTGGTATGGTTATCGTTGGCTACTCAAAGGTTATCCTTGGCCATTTTCTCATCATTTTTAATTTTTAACTCATTTCGCAATCTGCTCATCTAATGGAATACAGATGTCCTATGCGTAATTTAAAAGAACTTTCAGGTTTTGACGATGTCCTGATTCTCCGGTTCTTTCATTCTTTATCTTTTGACGCCTTAAGCACTGACCATCTCCTTGGAAAATAGCTCTTGGTGATCAGTATCCAAATTCGGTCACCAATCCTTTCATCAGTGCTATGAGCATATACACATGCACCTTTAAGTGATACTGAGATTTTTAAATAATGCCAACTTTGAAATTGCTATTTATATATCATATGACTTCTGCTAATCCGTGAGCATTTCACATTCAAGACAGTTAATGTGTCATGGTTCTGATTATTGGCATGCTACTTGTATCATAAAATCTTTGCGAAAAATATGTGCCACTCCATGCAATGTGATAGCAATGGCATATGCATACCTATTGTTGAAATCAAAAAATGCAAATACATTAAGTAAAGCTCAACAGGTCTGATGCTAGATATTAAAATGAGATGTAAGCAATTATGATTAATGACACTTACATTTCTAATACCCATCCAAAAGCTCTATCTGCCTTTCGATCATTTTTCTTTTTCAGTGAGACAATACATCTACGTAGGAGCAACTTATTCCAGCTGGCACTGTATGTGTCCAATTTAACATATGCCATTAGCCATGCATGAGAAAGGCAATGACTTCAGTGAGAAAAGCTAAAAGACTAAATTGTGTTATAAAAGTAATTGATTTAACAGAACTCGCCTTAGCACACATAATGAACAACAAACGAAACAACCACAAAACTTAAGGGTCAAAGAAGTACCACAACTGATCATTCCTTTTAAAAAAATTACATTTGACATGTTCAGTAACTAAACATTTAAATTCACAGTAAGTCTCAACAAATTGCATTTTGATTTGCATGAGCAATATAAACTACCTTCCGTACAACTTTTTTATGTAATGATGGTTTGATGTAGAAAAATGTGAATGCTGCTGGATAAGCTCCACTAGCCAAGTTTAGTGAAGGGTTTACAAAAATGTGATCTGGTTCCAACATCAGAATATATCTACATTTATACAAACCAGACAAGATTTTGGCATTAGTAATGAAGCATACACAGAATACTCACCCTTCCTCGATCTGGGCTTTCTCCAGCAATTGCCTAAATCCACATGGTCTGTTCAATACAAAAGTAATGTGAAAATAGGTACGAATAATGATATTATAAATGATGTATTTAATTATGTGAACAGATAGACTTAGTTCCATCATTTTTGTTACTGTAACTAACATTCATATCCAATTATCCATGCAAATCTTGAGAACATCAAGTAGCCAGTCATTTTTGCTACTGGAATTAGATGCCTTTATCCATGTAACCGTGAGGATTTATAAGCAGCTTTGTGACTTCACAAGCATTTATTGTTCAAGCAATCTTTCTTCACAAGCCTTTGTTGTCCATGCAACAGCATCCGACATGTAAAAAGGCGGCCACATCATCTGGTGATCCTAAGGCATATACAATTAACAAACATATTGATCATATGACAAATTTTCACTACAACAAAAGAGACCTTTAATAACCACACATTTAACACCTTTAATAGCCCACCTTAAACAGCACCTCAAGTCCATCTCACCAAAATCTCCAATCATCGCCTTCACCGACAAGATCAGGCTCCATAAATTTCTCCCGTCTTCTATTTATATATGTTGGCGCGGTTAATTACGCGGTTTCTTTCATTTCGTCGCAAGCGCCGACTTTTTCATCCCTATTAGGATCAATTTAATAAACAAATAAGCGGAGGGGGAAAGGGGGCGAAGATTTGAATCCTTAAAATCTTCGTCAATTTCTCTCTCTTTTGTAGTAATTTTGTGAGGGGCTTGGCTCCTTACGAGAGTCATCTTTCTCAACTCGACGCTGACCCTTCTTCCACATGCCTTAGATCTGCAAGCAAGAAGAATTTCACAAAGAAAAGAAAAAATTGGAAAGGAAATGAGTAAGGATTTTATTGCTTCAGCATTCAACGATAGCCATTAAAACAACCCCTCGCTGCCTCATATATCCCCTCACGGTCGTTGCTTCCCACTTGCGCCAGCTAGCTCCCCTAACGGCCATCAGACTTGGACGGTCCTGATTTTCTTACCTTTATCCTGAGCCAACGGTCAGGATTAATACTTAAAAAGCCAAATCCAATAGTTGAGGATTAAACCCCTCAACGGTCACCCAGTAGCTGCTTCCTTCGCGCCCATCTCCAGCTGCTTGCCTCCTCACAATCCCTCCGCCATTTTTAGACCTTGCCTCAAGGTCGAAGGTAGGGAATTTCTTCACCAAGCCCCAGTAGTCTTCCCATGTGGCATCTTCTTCGCTTCGCTGGCGCCATTTGATCAGAACTTGAGAAATGAGAGTCCTACGGTTCTGTAAGGTACGACGGTCCAATATCTTCTCTGGCTCCTCCACAATTTGCTCGGTATAGCTTGGCTGAGTTACTTGAAGGATGGCTCCATTACCCAGTTTCTCCTTAAGCTGGGAGACATGAAAAACGGGGTGGATTTTTGAAGTTGCTGGCATCTGCAACTTATATGCTACCTCCCCAATTCTCATTTCTATCTGATATGGGCCATATTACTTAGGAGAGAGCTTGCAAGGTTTCTTCATGGCTGCACTCAGCTGCCTATAGGGCTGTAGTCTCAAGTAAACCCATGCACCTTCTTCAAAATGCCTCTCGGTTCTCCTTTTATCTGCAAATGTCTTCATCCTTTCTTTAGCCTTTTTCAAATTATCCTTCAGCAGCTGTAGTGTTATCTCCCTGGAAAATAGAACTTCATCCACATATTGAACCTGAGCAGACTGGGGGGCATATCTCAAGAGGGTAGGTGGTTTTCGCCCGTATACAGCTTCAAAGGGTGTTAGTTGAGTAGAAACCTTCCAAGTAGTATTAAACCAATACTCAGTTAGTGCCATCCATTTTGGCCATTCTTTGGGTTTGTGTGAGCAAAAACATCTCAAGTAGCACTCCAGATGACGGTTAGTAATTTCTGTCTGGCCATCTGATTGGGGGTGTAGGCTGAACTGAAGGCTAACAGGGTTCCTTGGAGGGTGAAGAGCTCCTTCCAGAAATGACTTGTAAACAAGGGGTCCCTATCACTCACCATGGATTTAGGCATGCCATGGAGTTTGTAAACCCCTTCAAAAAACACTTGAGCTACTTGCTTGGCAGTAAATGAAAATTTGAGGGAGAAGAAGTGTGCATATTTTGTGAGTCTGTCTACTACTACTAAAATGGCACTAATGTCTCCACAAGCAGGCAGCCCTACTATGAAATCAAGAGAAATATCCTCCCAAATTTGCTCGGGGGTGGGGAGGGGTTGGAGCAACCCTGGGTAGGCTACACTTTCAGCTTTATTCCTCTGGCAGACATCACACTCCCTCACAAATTTTCTCACCATGGACCTCATTCCCTTCCAGAAAAAAGTCTCCTTCAGCCTGTACAATGTCCTGGTGGCATCAGAGTGGCCACCAATTGGAGAACTATGATACTCCTTCAGCAAAATGTGGATAACCTCAGCACTGTTTGGACTGATCAATAACCTCCCTTTGTAGTAATATAGTCCATTCAGCTTAGTGTAATGCCTTATTGCTTCATCATTGGATTGCATTTTCTGCTCAATCTCAGCATAGTAGGGATCAGCAGCAATCATGTCATGTATTACTTGTAGCCAACTAGGCTTAACTATGGAAATGGGGTCGAGGGAATAGTAGTCTTCTTGGAGAGTGTCAACGTTCTCTATTTCTCTTGACAGGGCATCAGCACCAAGATTCTTTTTGCCTGGCTTGTACTCCACCTTGTAATCAAATTAAGTTTCTATTCCGTCACTTACTACTCATAATCGAGATCTTATCTGGATACGTAAGGACCTAACTATAAGTCTATGCATATTATCTAAGTATATTATTCATTCGAATTTATACTTTGGATAATGGATACCATATTATATCTAAACAAGACGTATTCTTAGGATAAATCGCCTTATGGGCATATATCCTCCTACACATATTGCATGCCTCCTCTTCACCTTCTGTTGCGGGGTAAATCTGCTAACACTGAATTTATATTGAAATGGAAATCACGGTTATAATGCTTACAAGTGTTTGGGGGGAAAGATGAGGCTAATCACACATTCGAGAGCGTTTTGAGGATATAGATCCCAAGTTCTCCTTATATCTAGTGAAGTTCGCTCGTCAGTTGGTGAAGGTCGCTCGTAAGTTGGTGAAGGTTGCTCATTAGTTGGTGAAGGTCGTCGCAGATCACATTGACAGCTGATAGCTGGGCGAGCTTCCTGCAAGAATAGCAACTCGTCAAAAAGGCTTGGTTGGCTGTCAACCGAGAGCCTCTCCGATGCTTAAGTCAGTTGATGACTGCTTGGAGAATGTCGGACACGCTGGGCGATCTTAAAGGCAGATCGGCCCTTACGTGGTGAACTAGTGTGGATGGTGCGAATATGTGGAGGACATTCGACCTTAAATATAAATAGCCGTTTTAGGGTTTCTTATAGATTAGCCAACACCTTTGTCGTTGGAGGAGAGGGTGTATTTATAGGCTGTTGAAGTCGGTTGCTTTAGCTGAGCTGGCGACGTCAGACAGCCGAAGGTTTGGCCAAGGATGTCAGAGCCGAACGTGTTAGGCACGCTTTTGTCAGACTGTCAGGGCCGAAAGTGTTAGGTGCGCTTTTGTCAGGCTGTTAGGCGGCGAAGCGGCCAGGTGTGCTTTTGTCAGGCTGTCAGGCGGCGAAGCGGCCAGGTGCGCTTTTGTCAGGATATCAGGCGGTGATGCAGCCAGGTGCACTTTTGTCAAACTTGTCTGTATTGAAATTGGCAGTGATATTTGTGGCGGGTCGCCTCCTTCTTGGGCGGACTACTTCTGGGTGGAGAGGTAGGCGAGCTGCCTCTAGGATGAGATACCTTTGGGACGAGCTGGCATAGATCGTGTGAGATCAGCCGGGGGGCTCTTCTTTTTGGTTCGGTTGACAAGTTTGCCACTCTGCAAGTGCGGGCTGCTTTGAGCCCCGACAAGCTTCTCTAAGCCGCGGTGAACTTGGTCTCAGTGTGGAGATTCGGCGGGCCATGACTTGGGCTTTAATCATACAGGCCTAGATAGACTGGGCCGATCTTAAGGTCGTAACACCTTCCTTTTCTTCATCTGCTACAATATCATCAGAGAGGATGTCTTTAGCCCTTATCACTTCGATTGCTATTGAGTACTACTCCTGAGTAGGGTTGATATAGTATCGAATCCCCTTTAAGGTTAGCAAACTCATCAACCATGCACCTAACCTGAGTTTTTAGGTTCATGTGGGTGTCAAAATGGATTGGATTATATTCTGGTTAACTCATCCAACTCGGATAAAATCTGGATGAAGTACATGTTTTAGTTTCAGGTACATATCGACTTATATCCAACCTGCTTTGGTTATAAATATCTAAACCTAAGCCCTCTCTCTTTTATCGTTGCTTATTAAGAACCCTATCATGTTGCTCTTTATTTTTCTTTCTTCTAGCACCGCTAGTTAAAACCTTAGCATTTCTCTGTTCATCGATCTAGTATCACCAATAAAAAAAAACCTAGCATCGCTTATCTAAACTCTCTTATTGCCATATGATCATATTCCAAGGCTGCGTAAGCTCATTCTCTGCTACTCAAATCGTTCCACTTAAGCATAGATCACTTGTTTTAGATTCATCATCTCGTTCCCTTATTTAAGTCATTGAATCCTTCCTCTTCACTACCACAACTTCATATCCTTCATCTCGACGTCCTCTGTGAACTCCATCCATACTATTAATAGCTTTGATCACCTTATTACATAGCATTCTTATCAACCCATTCCATACCAATGGTGGGATCTCTAAGACCATTAACATCTTCTTTCCATCTCGGCTAGGGGTTTTGGGAATTACTATAAATCAGGTCAAGTTTGGGTTAGGTATAAGTTTCAAGTTCCTAACCAAAATTAAATCTAGGCCAGCTTGGACACACCATTAAATGGGTCTAGTTAAACCTAGCCTGACACATACCTAACCAAACTTATCAATTTTCCATCCAAGCCCCCTTAAATGGTCAGCTACCCCCATTGGTCAAGTTGCAGTTATGGCAAAGACACAAGATTGTAAAAGCCCTAGGTGTAGGCATGGGGCATCAATACACCTAAAACTTAGCTCTTGGTAGAGCTTGTCACTAATAACTTAGATAGGGAAAAGAAGCCTGAAAAGGTTGTTAGCTTTGCCTCATACTTCTTGGATTGAATAGTGAAGGCAACAACTTTATGTGTAATGGCCCCAAACTTTATATACGTGTATTAATACATATTTCCTGGGCGTATAAATATGCGTATAAATTTTGGAGGCTTGGTGTAATTTTTCTTAATTTTTGTGACATTAAGATTATTTTTAATGAATTTTATAACACCTTTTGGAATTGTTAAAGGATGTATAAAAGGTAATATTCTTGTATTTAGTGAACTATACATAGTATAATGTGAGTATTCTAACTTTAATTAAAATTTAAATCCTAATTTACCATGATTAGCCACCTCCTACTTGTGAGGTGGCATTAGCATGTTGATTTTCACCTAACACTAGTTAGGTGGCATAAGGAGAGGAAATTAGGGGAGCATGAGGTGGTTTAGATGGGGATCAAAATATAAAAATTCAAAGAAAATTGGGAGGAAAAAAAAGAAAAAGAAAAGAAGATTTTTTTGTTCATGCTTTCATCCTTCCTTTCTCATCCTCCCTTGGCTCCACCACTCCACCACCACTCCACCACTCCACCAGCACTCCACCACCATCTCCTCCCCTTTCACCACCAAATCCAACCTACATTGAAATTTCTTCCATAACAATATTCACACCTACTACAAAATCCTTCACTCACCAAGGTCAAAACTAACACCATACTCCAAATAATATTTGAAGGAGGAGTTTGAGAAGAATAGAAAAAGGTTGGGGTCTACAAGGAGAAGAAGGGCCAACGTGTTTTTTTGAAGGACATTAAAGGTAGGATTATCTAACAATCCTAGTTAGGTGCTAGTTTTAGAATTGTGTAGAATTCCATCTCCATCTAGGTCCATTTTGATGTTACTGGAAATTTGGACAGAATGGCATGCTCATTGTTTAGTCTAGATCTCTTAATCTAGAACTGTTAAGAGACTGAATATTTTATGGCTAACATATTAGACTATTATCTCTAACTTTCATGCTGAGCACTTTTGTTAATTCAGATTGTAATTAGGGGTAAAAATTCTCTCTTTGCAATATGTCTAATTTTTATCCAGTCTGGACACAGTTTGGCAAAACAGATATCAGTCACTGCACACTCCATAAAAATTGGTGTTCTTGGTCTCATTGAAAAGATAACAACATGTTCTACAACTTTCACTTAGGCCACATTTACGAGATTCTGACTGAAACCGGACTTAAATTAGCAATCTTTAAAGCTCTTAGAATCTGTAAACAGTTTTGATAGGTCTCACTAAACAATTCATTATAAATCACCTAGTTCATCTCTTTACATGAAATTTTATATGTGAATTCAGAACTATAATATCTACAACTTCCAATGGGAGTAAAAATTATGTTTAGTTTAAAAGTTTGGAGAAAATAGCATTTGAAACTGGTCCTGCTGTTTCCAGAAAACCTATGCTACGCATGTTATGCTTTATTCTTCAAAACAATGGCTAGATTATGTTAGTAGAATTTTTGATGTGATTATGTTGGTAGCACCATGCTTAAGGAGTTTTAATACCATACTTGTAACTTAAATTATGTTTCACACAATTTTCTTAAAAAGATGCTCATATTAATAGTCATGCTAAAGTTTTATGCCCCATGTAATGTTCATTTCATGTTGTTAAATGTGGAGGAAATGATAGTAGTTTATTCTATGCATTAATATACTAATGATTGAGATGAAGTATTGTGGTGTTCATCTTTACGAAATTGTTGATGCGATGTTCGTTTATACACAACATCGGCATAATGATGAAAGAAATGAAAAGATGTGAATGCGGTAATTGAGACCGCCAAAATGATAGAAATGAGAAATTGATTCATAAACTAAGAGTGAGGCAGAGAGATAATGTCTGGAGCTCTCGATCCATTCTAAAATGGGTGAGACTCCAGATACGGGTTTGGGGGAAAACACAGGTAAATTATAGGAGTTAAGGAGCGGACAGATGATAGATTTCTCACTCGCTCTGTCACTCCCGGAAGGGGGAGTTGACTAGAGTTAGAGAGGCTGGTGGTGTACTCGTGATGCACCATGCGGTAATTGATGGTTTTCTCTGTTTGTTCCATGAAAACCCGCGATTTGCCTCACTCCAGTAAGGAGGAATTACGAGAGGCCCCTCGAGTACCTGTGTCGCTAGTTGAGGTACCACTTTTCACCCACCCTGGGTGAAGTCCGGCTCCTTAAGGTCCTACGATTTACTCGGTTTTTCGAATCACATTTATAACTGAAAAGTCTTTGAAGAGTAATGTTCAAAAGAAGTTCCCTTAATTTTTTATATGAGGATTGTTCATTCATTACATGTCTGTTTCCTTTATGCATATCAGTTCGGTAGTATTTTCATTTATGCTCAGTACATGCAGTATTACCTGTTTTACGTTATGCAGTTCTTTCTTTCAATACATGCTTATGAAGTTTTGCCTTACTTTATGCATTAGTCTGTAGTTATGATTGTCACCAGTAGTTAGACCTTCGTTGTGTAGAGCAACCCTGAGACTGGTCCCTACCTAGGGTAGTTAGGTTTTCTACTGGGTCACGCTGTGACGTGTCCCACCTTGTGGTTTCAGGTCTGGTTTAATAGCAGGAGCTGTGTCAAGGAATTGGAGTAATGAAGCTACGTGAAGGTTGTGTACTTGAGAATGGGGTTGGTGAGTGAGATGAGAATGAGAGTGTGTTGTACCTTTTGGGTTTTGTTTGGTGAGAGTGGTAAGGGGATGTATATATGGTTTTGTACATGAGGATACTGTAAAGAAAGATATGATGTAATATTGATGATGTATAAATAAAAATCTATATGTTTCCATTATTGTCTTTTAATTATTTATTTGTTGATCATGTGTTGTCTGTGTTGACTTTTGGTTGGAGCATTACGCGTACTTTCCAGCACGTGCGCAGCGGCCTGCTGGTTCTTTTGGTTTATTTCGTATTTTTCTTCGTAACACTCGCCACTCTGGGATAACATGGGACGGATTCGTACTTCTCGGGTATCCTGGGAAGCGTGGCGTTACATTATGTTGGCCTTGATAGCTAACTAACAAGCTCACACTTTAATTTAGATGATGACTATAATACCCTGTTTCTATGAAAGATATTGTACTATGTATTTTTGGTCGTATTTAATATGCATATATGTTCACGTATTTTGGATATTTTCCCCTAATTTTTACAAACTGTAATAGTAAAAAAATCCATTTTCAAATACTTTTAAATCCTATTAGATAATATAGTAAGACTGTATTTAAATGGATACATGGTACATTAGTATGGCTACTAGTATTATTATAGGTATTTCCTTTTTTTCAAAAATTAGTAAATTCAAATTACTCATGCATGCCACCTACCACCTCCACTAGGCCAAGGTTTAGCATAAGTCATCACCAAAGTTAGTTAGCTTTCGACACCTGAAGGTACACTTGTCACTTATCTCTTCATTGCCATTACGAGAAAGATAAAATGAAAGAAGAGAAAATAAAAGGGAAGAATAGAAAATAATCAAAACTTTCACCTCCCCTCTCTCTTTATCTTGTTTGGGCCGAACCATAGCTCGTCCCTTGCTCCTCCACTTGCACCATCACCTCCAACACCACCCGCATCCTCCTCCTCCTCTTGGCTAAAAGCACCACAACCATCTTCCCCTTCCTCCCTTTCTGTATGCAGTACCTAGTAGAAGAAAGAGAAGGAAGGAGAAAAAAGGAGGAGGAAGGAGAAGTCTAGAAGAAGGAACATAAAGAGAAGGAGACTTAGAGGAAGAGAGCTAGGCTTGGGAGAAAAGGCTTTCATCAAAAAGGTAGGAGCTACCTCCCTTATTTAGGATGCTATGCTTAAAATTTGTTCATTGAGAGATTTATCAATGCCATGTTACATATTATGCTAATAGGTTGATTTGTTACAAGTTATGTTAGTGTGTTAATTATGCTCATGCTAATATGATGTGCTAATGTTCTTGCTAATGCTCTAGTGTTCATGCTAAAATGCTAATGTACAAGTTAATATAAATATATTCTAGTGTCCATGTTAACATGTTAAGTTACGTTCAAGCCTTATCTTAATTGCCATGCTTATTGCCATGTTTACATTAGTATGCCAAGTGATGTTATACATGCTTAAGCTACAGTGTGTATGTTGAAAATCAATGCTTAGGTTGTGATGTTATACATGCTTAAGCTATGTTGTTATCCATGCTCATTTTATTTTAATTATATCGTGGAACTCATGTTGTTGCTATGTTGTTATCCATGCTCATATTATGTTAAATTATACCATGGAACTCATGTTGATGCTACGTTGCAAAGTATGTGCCATGTTGTATTCACTTGCATATTATGCTAAACTTGATGCAATGTTGCAAGATATGTGCCATGTTGTACTGAACTTGATGCTATGTTGAAAGATATATGTCATGTTGTAGTCCCTTGCATATTATGCTAAATTTGATGCTATGTTGCAAAATATGTGCCATGTTATAGTCACCTGCATATTATGCTAAACTTGATGCTATGTTGCAAAATATGTGCCATGCCATGCTGATAGAAGTGTAAAATTCTATGTCCTATTATGTCTAATTAAGTCCCTTTATGTTATTAACTCTGTGCTAATGTATATGAACCATGTTCCATGTTAAGGGCTAAAGTTCCATGTCTCATATTATGTTAGTTCTATGATTGTTGTATTGGAAGAAATGATGGTAGCCTAATCAGAGCATTGATGTACAAATGGTAATGATAAAGTACCATGATGTTCTTTGTACAAAAAATTGTAATGCGATGATCATTGTTAAATCACGACATTGACGAAATGATGATGGAAATGATATGACATGAATATCGGTAAATGAGACCATGTGAATGTTGAGAATTATGGATATTGTCATTCTTCTTTGAATGAGCACCCAAGTGTAATATAACAACATGGACTATCTCAGTCTTCCCTGAGTCGGTTGTGTATTCCACATATGGGGTTGGGGGTAAATCGTGTAGAATGTACACATAAGGACTAGAATAGACTGGATATGGATCTCACTTACACTTCTGACAGCCGACAGGGGGAGTGGGCAGAGTTGGAGAGGCCCATGGTGTACTCGTGATGCATCATGAGGTAATTGATATGTATGACATGAAATTCTCACTCCTGAAATGGGGGAGTAACGAGAGGCCCCGTTAAAATTGATCAGTCCTCATGTTCCACTGGCGGGGTACCGTTTTTCCACCCACCATGGGTGAGAGTCTAGTGCCTTATGTTATACGTTCTACGCGGGGTTCCAAATCATAACTATAACAATAATTATGGGTATGTTATTTTAATAATCCTCTTTATTATTAGTTGTAGTCGTCCATTTACTTTTCTGCCTGAATTTTCTCTTATGCACTATTTCCATATTATCTGTAGACGTTCACTTATTTTCTGACTGAATTTCCTTATGCACATGACTGTTGTAGTGTTTTCTTTTATAATCAGGCATGCTAATATTCCTACTTTAAATTATAAATTAGTTTGTCTGCCGTTATATTACTTGTAGCATGACCCTTAGATAGGTAGGACAATTTTGAGATTGGCATTTCTACCTAGTGTTGTTAGTTTCCTACTATGCACCAGTTGACGTGTCCCTCCCCCTTTTTCCCAGGAATAGAGTCTGAGATGGCAGAGCAGGACCCCATCCAGGAGACCATTTAGAGTTTCGATCTGGAGGTGGAGCCCTCTGAGGTCGATTTCGTGGAGCTGGCTTTCCAGGGGTAGATTAGGGAGTGAGTTGTATCAGGTGCGTGGACACCGTTCTTTTGTGGGTTTGGGGAGTTTACCTATTTTACGCCCACTTGTACCTTGTACAGTTCCTGGATGTACTTCTGTATCCTTCAGAAACATATGTGTATTTAATTATTTTGTGAACTCTGTATTGTATCTGTGGGTTTATATGTGTTAGAGCATTTACCCTTTTTTCTTTATATATCGTCTGTACGATCCTAACAGTCGCAATGGCCTGCTGAAATTATTATTAATATATTCCATCTATGATGGGTAGTATCTAGAGTCAAGGGTTTAAACCCTTGGATCTAAATACTGTCGCAGGTCTTGTCAACTCCGTTCTCTATGAATACCATAGAATGTTCGTATTTTCGGGTATTTTGAAGAATGGTCGTGACAATGAAAAACAAGTACCATGACTACTAATGCATTCGTTAAGTGATTTTCAGGGCTAAATTTACCAAAGGGAAATTCCGTAATTCTAGCATATTCAATTTGCCCTAAGAAGATCAAAGATGAAATTCCATGGCTAAATGACATCATCATAATTTATCAATGGAGAAAAGCTTCAAAATCATGGCCAAAAATCAAGAAGATGATGAAGGGAAATTTTGGCAATTTTTCCTAAGTCAAAGTCCTTTAGAATGTCAAAGCATTGGAGTTGAAGAGTTCATGATCAATTGGAATTTTTCCTAAAGTTTAATTTGGTTACAAAAGTTCATGTGCAATACAAATTCAAGTCAACAACTTGAGTTCAAGTGCAAGTGCAACACAAATTCAAGTTGGCAACATGAGTTCAGGTAAAATACAAATTCATGTGGCTACACGAGTTCCGGTTTAAAAAGGACTTGGGTTTCATAAGCCCAATAAATAGCCAGCTCCCTCTCCTTATTACATATGCAGGCCGGCCATCTCTTCAAAGATCTAAACCTAGTCGGCTCCTATCAAATCTTTAGCAAACTACATAGTTGGTCAGCCCATCTACTCATCAAGCTACCAAGTTGGCCAGCCCGTCTGTTCATCTAGCTACCAAGTTGGCTAGCCGCTCTACTCTCCAAGAAAGCAAGCAAGTTGGCCTCTCATCAATTTCCAATCAAGACCAAGCATGGCCGGCCCCGAAACAAAGTCAAGCAAGTGCATGGCCGTCACCTCTCCACATTGATTAAGCAAATAATGGACGATCCCTCTCCAAGCAACCATGAAACTTTGGTTAGGCCTAATTCTCTCCTTAACATCATGCAGGCAGCACGAAGCAAGGAACAATCCCGGATCGGCCTTTCCTCTTGCTCGATCACAGACATAACAAGCCAAGGTCCCACTCCGGCCCTTCTATAGCTCTGCTCTAGGGCACATGCCAGTAGAGCTGAAGGCCACGCTCGACTCCTTCACATCGCGGGTGCAAGCAGGCCAATAAGGAGCATAACCTGGCACAGCCAGAGACGGAGCTACATAGGGACCAGGGGGGCATGTGCCCCCCTGAAAATTGAGAAATAAAGTAGGTTTATATAATTTTGGTTTCCCTTAAAGACAAGGAGAAAAGTAGCTCGCTGGCTGGTGAATGTGTTTAGTCGTTGAAAGTGGTGGGTTCGATTCCTACTGCTAGCCTTTAAAGTTTTTTTTTTCCAAAAAAGACATAGATTTGATTTTTGAAAGGGACAGCTCCTGTGGTTTTAAAAAAGGGCGGCTTATGAATCAAATAAAGGACGGCTACGATTCTTTCTCTCTCCGCATTTTCTCATTCTCATTCTCTTTTTGCTTTTTAGTTCACAGAAAAATTTCAAGCACGGATTAGAGTTTTTGCTCGATTATTGTCTTTTCTTCTTCTTGAGATTGTTTTTAATCTGATTTGGGAAAATTGGGTGATCCATGGTTCCGAATTCCGAGGTGAGTTATCAATGGTAGGTTTAGGGTTTTTACACGAGTCTTATTCTTCTCGGGATTTTTTTGATCTGATATGGAGGAATTTGGTGAATGTATCTGTGTTTTGGTTGTTTGATTTTGGAGAATTTGGTGATTTGGGGGAATTTGGTCATCTGAATTTTTTATTCCTATTCTTCTTTCCTTGTGATTTTGTGCAGTTATCGTCCGGTAAATTGGGGAAGGTCGAGCGCCAATGGAGGGGCGTCTTAAAATCAGTGCATTACGGGTTCTTTTTGGTATGTATTTCGATTAATCTTGTTAGGGTTAGGTTTTGTTTGATCAAATTCGTCTGTTTCTTTTTAATTTTGTTAAGTATGGACGTATTTTTGTTTTCATTGCTACAATTCACATATACATTGGTTTTAATTTCATTGGTGTATGTTAAAATTGATGCCCGTGTTTAGAATGTTATGCATGCCATGAAATAAATAATTGCTAAGACTATTAATGATGAAATTATTAGTATAGTTCAAGCTACCGTGATATATGTCTTCTTTTGTGTGTCAGGACGAAATTTGTAATCTGTAAGTCGTTAAGACCATCTTGTCTAAGGATGCGTTTGAGTCAATGTAATTTTTTACTTTAGCTACATTTTTGCAATCAAAGAAATGTGTGTGGTGCCCCTCCTGAATTTAATTCCTGGATCTATCACTGGGCACAGCAAGCAGGACCCCATCCAGCCTTCTATTTGTTTCTACTCGGGTGCAAGCTTCTCGGGCGCACGCAAGCACAGCATCAAGGCATAGCCCGACCTCCTTCTGACCTAGGGCACAAACCTTAGCCAGACTAAGGCCAGACCTAGGCCAGATCCATGCCAACAGCTAGGTCAGACTCTAGCCAGCTTTGCAGTCTTTTTTTCTTAACCATATGCACAGAAGCTCATGCAAAAATAAAGAACTTCAAGTGGTGATATCTTTTGCTACAAAGATCCATTAACGCATGATTTTTTTCCTAGACGATCATGATCTAACGATCTACACTTTGGTGATATCTATTATTTTTTTTACTTTAGTATTAGATCAGTAATAGTATTTTTGTTGTAGGATTGTATCTTTGAACAGCTTCATCGAAAGCTATTTTTGATCTTATATTCTTTGAACTGGTTTTTGTAATGGTTCGATCACCACCCATAAGTGTGATCAGATTCTTTTTCATTTTTAAAAAGGGTTAAACCTTGGGGAGAGGTCAGAGTAGTGGCAGGGAGCCATCACTGTTAAAATCTTTGATTTGTGTTACTCTGATTACTTGTGTTTGATTTTTGTGCCATAAACCCTATTCACCCCAAGAGTTTTTCAATTAGTATCAGTGCACGAATTCTCTCTAGACTTGTAGTCTAGTTGAATTTTGATCCTAGATATGGCACAAATACCTCACACATATTTTTATGACCTGCAAAACTAAAAAGAATAACACTCACATTTTCGTTCACCTCTGTTTGATGGTATAGACTACAATTATTGGAAACAACGCATGACAATTCACATCAAGGGTATTGACATAGCATTATGGAAAATCATTAGTGATGGCTTCACCCTTACTGAAAAAGCTACAACTGTGCAGCAAAAAGAGAATGATAGGTTAGATAGTGTTAATGCAAAGGTCATGCACATATTGTATTATGGTCTTAATAAAACTGAGTATAACCATATTATTTCTTGTACTACTTCTAAGAAAATATGTACTAGGCTTGAAGTCACACATGACGACACTTCTGAGGTTAAGAAAACATATATTTGCATGCTTTTACAGAAATATGAAAATTTTGCTATGTTGCTCAATGAATATATTGAAACTATGTATTCTAGCTTTTCAGATATCAGAGGAAGAATTAGTTGGAAAGATTTTATATTCATTGTCTGGCAATTGGATCCAAAAGCGTATGACGATTGAGGATGCACATGACTTGGCCAACATTTCCTTCGAGTAGCTTATATGAAAGCTAATAGTGTTTGAGGTACAATTGCATATGCTCAATGAAGAAGCACCAAAGAAGGAATAGAAATCTAAAAAGAAGGAGAATTTCAAAGCATCTAAATTCACTGCTGAGACACCGAACGAATCTGATGACGAAGAAATCGACCACCTAACAAAAATCTTCTCAAAGTTCCTACGGATTAATAAAAGGAATACTTGCAACATCCTAGGAAGTAGGAAAAAGGAAGAAGATCAAGAAGAGGACACAGTACCATGATGTTTCAAACGCAATAAGACAGGTCACATGAAAGTTGATTGCCTGCTTCTGAAGATCAAATGAAAGTGAAACGAAGTTGATGGAGGCAATATGACATTAAAGTGAGGGATGCAAGTCACTTGGGGAGATTGTGATGTTGAGGAGCTGTCAGTTGATGGGAAATTTAAGGACCTTGTGCTATGAGGAAAACAGTAGAAAGGGTGTTGAATAGTGTTTATAAAATTAAAGAGGAAATTACGCCTAATTAAAATCCTAACCAATAATAATGCGGAAATAATGTGAAACAACAAATTGAACAATGCAAACACAAGATGTTCAAGGTTTGGATTACTCAAGTTAAACCCGACTTGTTCCCAGTAATCCTATGTCCATACCACCTCGGATACCACCCTGATAGCTTGAGTTTTCCTTTCAACCCACTTGTAGAAACCCTACAAGTGTAATCAATACAACTATTGATGCCCTTGATTTCCACAACCTGGGATCAAGCAAACCACTCTCACAAACTAAGAGCATATCACAATATAAGAAGAGAGTTATGAAATACACACTTACAAACTCATATGCCTTGACGTGTATAACTTGAAGTGAGGAGTGAGTGGAGTGTGTTGATCTCTTCCTTGAAGAGAGAAAAGCCCTTGCACTTGTCTTCACCGAAGCTAGATGATAAGAATTGATTCTAGTTGGAAGACAAGATTAGATTTGGAGATTTAGGGCTTTGGAATGAAATGAGAGCTTTGAGTTCCTAGAGAGATTATTTAGTGTCTAAGAGAGCTCCAATGGAACAGTAAGAGGTGTGTTTATAAGCTCTCCAAAACCTCCAAATGTTTTCTCAAAATCCTCAACCAAATTCGCTGGAAAAGGCCCAACGGATTAATTTAACAGCCTAGACAGGCGACCGATGAAGCACCATCAGGTGCCTGCAGCACTGTGTCAGAGGGTAGGTGAAAGTACAAACGGTAACTAACCACGTGGGACATACGACTGCTTAAGATTTAGAGTCCTATGAAATGTTATATATGACGTGGGACAGGTAACTAGCAGCAGTCGGCTGTCATACATCCAGAATGCACAACTAATGGTATTATGATTTAGAGTCCTAGGAAATGAATTCTAAAGGATTTCCAGGATAGATTGAATGATGTGTGTGTGTGCTCCATGTTTACTATACTTCAATGCTAGAATCTAAGAGAGAAATAGAAGAGCAAAAATATTTACAATGTGTATAAGCTTCTTTTCTTTCTCTTGATTGAAGTTGAAGTCTTTATGTCTTCTTTCTTTGACTTGATCACACACTCATCTCTTTGAGCTTTGATTGTCCTTCACTGCAATTGATCTTCATAATTGAATTTGGCAAAGAATTAACTGTATAGAGGCGATTAGTCACAAGTATTTATGTTTTCTCATCATCAAAACCAAGTAGGAAAAAGTCAATACCCAACATTGTCCCCCTTTTTGGTGATGAGAAACAATCATAAACAAAAATAAATAATTGTACTTAAAAAATACGTACTCCCCCTATATAGATGCCAATCAAGTTTGACAATTTAGATATTGGCATCAAATGATCAAATAAACAAAGAGTATGATATGAGTGACATGGAATGAATTCAAAGTTTTTGAATTTAGGATTTTTGAATCCAAATTCATTATATCTTACTCCCCCTGAATCTAAGGCTATATCAATATTAGATTCAACATTATGTTTAGCTTCTAATTAGCACAAAATTATGAGTTTTTATTTCTCTCCTCCTATGACATTATCTAAAAAGCAGGAGTAGAGAAACAAGAACAACTAGTGCTAAATAAAAGAGAAACACAACATGGGATTATAAAGAGTATGATATGTATTCATGTGATACCAAATGGAAAAACTAGAAAACATGAAGGTGTATCACAAAAATACTTATCAAAATCATCAAAAACATAGTTGACTAGAGGAAGAGAAGTCCAATAGCAACATTCAACATGGAATACGTCTCATCATTCAACATATATAATTAGGAGCACAAAGAAGAGACTATATTACACAGGAGAATAATAAGCAAAAAGAGCTCCACACACACACACACACACACACACACACACACACACACACACACACCAAAACATGGAGTACAAAAAGATATGCCAACTCCATACATCATAAATTAAAAAACATCACAACGTAAAGTATCATCAACTAAACATACATACAAACTACTTCATCACACAATGACTACATACAACCTAGGGTGAGATATCTCCAAAATGTATCAAGGATCAAGCTTGACAATGGTGGGGGAAGCCTAAGGAGCTCTCATCTCTACAGTGAAGTCCGGAGTCTCCATCTCTGAGGTGGAAGCAACAGCAGCAGGAGTCTCGACTGAAGGAGTGATAACCTGAGTGTCCTTAGCAGGCTTAGCAGCAGCAGTATGAATATCATCAGGAGGAATCTGAGTGACGTCAGCATGAGGAGCCTGAGCGACGTCAGCAGGAGCAGCAATCTGAGTATCAGCAGGAGGAGCAGTAGATGATGGGGTAGCCTCAGAAGGGTGTAGCAGTGACTGGAGGAAGGAGAATCTCTAACATCAGATTCACCTTCTTATCCAACTGGATAAAGAAGGGGTCCAGAGGTGATGGAGCTGATGATGAAGAAGGAATGGAAGTGAAAACTGGAGGCACTGAAGAGGAGGAAGGCTCAGAAATAGCTTGCCTCTTCTTAGCTGTAATCTGCAAAGCTGAAGAGGACTTCGACTTAGCAGACTCATCCAAGAGAAGACCGATAGGAAAAGGCTCATAGGATTTAAGATCAATCTTGAAATGACGAAAGACAATGGTCAAAATGCAGCTGTATGTGAGGTTAGACAAAGTAGGGGTGATCTCAACATGGTCCCTCCTATCCAAGATGACTCCAGCCCAATTTACATCCATGCCAGAATGGATTGCACATGCATTTTAGTATTTCATGAGATGCCCACCCACGTTTGGTGAACACGCTAGTCTTCACCCCCGAGGTGAGAATAGGAGGAATGACTCTAAATATGTCTTGGAGGACGGCTTGATCAAGGTTAGAAATTTTGGAAATGCTAATATCAGCTGGAAGAGACCCAGAAGATGGAATACCAAGAATGGTACCAAGAAGCTTGGGGTTTAGCTTGATAGAGGTCCCATGAACAAAAGTATCAATAATCCCAGTATCATTATACTCACCACGAATACGGTTAGCATAAAAGAGTTTGACGAGCTTAGGATATGGCTTAGGGGATTCAACAGCTGAGTAACGAAAGAGATCAATAAGCTTGGTTGTGGTCAAGAGCTAAGATAGATTTTCAGCCTGAAAAGCTGAATAGACATTGAATCTCTCCTTCAATAACGTAACATTCAGGAGAGCATTGAATTTCCCTAAAAACTTGTCATCACGACAAGTAGGGATAGAGCCAGACACTTTAGTTGAAGGAATTGTTTCAGGATTAGGTTGGGCTTAAGCTTAAGGGTTAGAGGGTTTGGCCTGAGCTTGAACTAGGGGTTCAGCATGGGGTTGACCAGATGAAGTACGGGGTTGTTTGTGCTTATGGAGAAGCGGCTCTGGTTCATGTTCATTAGCCCATGATTCATAGGAATCAGAGGTAGACTCGATCAGAGGCGATGGAGACCTAGCTCTCTTGGTGTGAGCTTTGGTCAGAGCAAGTTTGGGAACCCTAATCTTCTTCCTCCTAGGCTTTGTAAGGGACAAGGGTTTAGAGGAAACAACCTTAGGAGTCATCGAATTGAAATTGAAAGAAACTAGCTTCTAAGGCACGAATTGAAGAGAAACGAGTTCAAAACATATACCTAGATGGAGGAGGAGATGGATGGCAGGCTGGAGACTTACGGAATCAGAAGAAGATGGCTAGAGTACTTGATCGACGACGAAGATGAACGGTTGGGCTCTCTAACTACTCGATGGAAGTGGGAAAGTTCGAATCGGAGAAGAGAGAAGAGGAGTTCAATCGATGCATAAAAGTCAATCGACGGAATGAAATGAGCCGTTGGATCAAGATGAACGACTCAGATTAAGGCTTACAAACTGCCAAACAGTTTAGACAGGCGACTGATGCACAAAGTGCAGGTACCTGTCAAGCCTTGAATCAAAATGGCAGTAGCAGAATCACATGTGCCTGTAGAAGAAAACCGAGCCTCCTGTTGATGGGCAGGTATTTGTGAAATGACTTACATGGGCCTGTCTGTAGACAACAAAAAACTGGGTTATATCTGGGGAAAATGAGTAAGATTTAGGCAGGCACCTGATGACAAAAACACAGTCGCCAGAGTGACGACCATGTGCCTGTATATTGAACATCAGTCACCTGACTTAAAGAAGTGAATTTGAGACTGGAATAGAGGGTTTGGGCAGGTGCTTGTTGAAAGAACTACATGCACCCGTCGTGGTTCTCAAAACTAGGAATGAGGCAAATAATAATAAATGGAGTTCTCCCATCCTAATATTATACACTAGAAAATCTAATCACATCAATATACTATCATAATCAGATAAACTAATACACATATAAACGATATCAATATAATCATGAATTCATCAAATTCACATAGAAATCTTAATAAGAAAATAGACACATTGGATATGAGAGATGAAAATGATCATATAAACTCAAAACATGGTATAGCACATGAAAATGAAGTCCTAGATTTCAGATTCACCCATAATTCTTAATTCTACACGCAACCTCACAAATTAATCTTCTTTAAGAGGTTTTGTAAAGATATCGGCAATTTGTTTTTGGGTTTCAATGTACTCTAGAATGATGTCCTTCTTAGCTAATGATCATTTATAAAAAGGTGTCTTACATCTATGTGTTTGGTATGGGAGTGATGTACTGGATTTTTGGAAAGGCAAATTGCACTTTGGTTATCAACCATGATAGGGCAAGTATCACAATTAATACCATAGTCTTTAAGAGTGTGTCTCATCTAAAGAACTTGTGCACATGCAAGACCCGCGACAATATGTTCTGCTTCGGTCGTGGACAACGATACGGAGTCTTGCTTCTTGGAAAACCAAGAGACAAGGGAATTTCCTAGAAAATGGCAAGTGCCACTAGTACTCTTCCTGTCGGATTTGCATCTAGCAAAATCGGCATCACTATATGAGATTAACTCATATGTGCTTGATTTAGGATAAAGTAATCCATAATCTAGTGTTTGATTGAGGTAAGAAAAAATTTGTTTAACCGTAATCAAATGTGATTCCTTAGGTCATGCTTGATATCTAGCACATAAACAAACGGAAAACATGATATCAGGCCTACTTGTGGTTAAATAAAGTAAGATACCTATCATACCTCGATATATACGAATGTCTACATCTTTCCTGTTTTTGTCCTTACGAAGATGTGTTGTTGTACTCATGGAAGTCCTCTTGCTTGAAGATGATTCCATCCCAAATCGCTTGATAAGCTCCCCGTTGTACTTGGTTTGGTGTATGAAAATTCCATCCTTCATTTGCCGAATTTGAAGATCGAGAAAATAGCTGAGCTCACATATGTGGCTCTTCTCAAATTCTGCCTTCATATATTTAGAAAATTCTTGGCAAAGATCATAGTTAGTAGATCTAAAAATAATATCATCTACATAAACTTGGATTAGCAGGATGTCCTTTTCATAATATTTAGTGAAAAGTGTAGAATCAACTTCACCCATTTTAAAACCTAAATTCAAAAGATAATTCTTAAGTTGATCATATCATGCTCTAAGAGCTTGTCTCAACCCATATAAGGCTTTCTTAAGTTTGAAAACATGATTTGGAAATTTTGCGTTTTTTGGAGCAACCATTATCGTGTATCTATCTTTTCTTCTTAGGGCACATTTTTTGTTTGTTGCTCTTTTTTCCTTTTCTTGACCATAAGCTTATGGTACCTGAGCTTGTTGGGTCCAAGGGGATTAACCCATTGGAAACCAAGTCCAAGTGGACTTTAGCTTCCCAACATAATCATCACAATTAATTACATCTCTAAAATATGAGTGCACATATTAATTCCTATCATGTATGCTAGTGTCCTTAGGACCCCAAATAGTGTAACTTTTGGGAATATTTTTCTTAGTTGCATGCACATGAGGTTGATTTTTACATGGTTCATGAGGCCTATAAGGATGTGATCTAGCATATGCGAATGGTGGAGGATAAGCATGAGACATATGGTGGGCATGTGAAAGATAAGGAGCATACATATGATGAGATGCATATGAATGACCATACATATATGGATGAGGTGTATGAGCATATGTATTTAGAGGATCACGTGCATGAGCATATCTCATGTGTTGGTTTGCATGTGTTTGTGGTTATGGTGCATAGAGCTCATCGTAGGTGTCCACACGTGAAGTAGGAGTGTTCCTACATGGGTGTGTGTTGGTGTACTTGAAAGCATGTCCCTTCTTTTGATTTCCACCCTTGGTGGGTTTCTTTGCAAAAGAGGGAGTGTAAGAAGTGGTGACTTTCTTAGTAGTTTTGCTACCCAAGGTGTTATGTTCACCACTTGTGCATGCACCGGAGGTTGGCCTCACAAAATCTATAGTGATACCATTATAGGTGGTGCATGCATTAGATGCATTTGCCTTGGAATAACCAAGTCCAACACGATGGTTGGACTGGGGTTGATTTGAAAGAAAATCATCCAATTTTCCTTTCCCTTTATTGAATCTTTCAACATTGGAGGAAATGAGCTCATATTTCTTCTCAAGAGAAGAAATGGTAGTGTCTAATGTGGACACAAGTGTGGTGAGCTCGTGCACTTGGGTTTTGAGAGATTCATTCTCAATACACAAACTCGTGTTTTGAGATCGAAGATTTTCAATCTCATGATCATTGCAATCCACAAAGGACACACGATCAAGTTGAGACTTGATGGAATTCATCTCATTTCTCTACAAGCTATTTTGTGTAACCAAATTAGCTTTCTCAAGTGTGAGTGATTCAAAAATGGTGTCATTGTTGGTTATGGATGGCATGGATGACTTACCAGTAATTATTTCCTTAGACTAAGTATATCTAATCATAAGTTTTTGGTATTTAGAAAATAATTGCTCATTTACAATTCTAAGTTCATCCATGGTTACCTCGGGTTATTCACTTTCACTAGAGCTCTCATCGGTAGATGAATCCTCGTGTGCCATGAAACACATGTGTGCACTTTCATTCTTTTCATCCTCGGATTCACTTGACGAATCTTCGCTCGAGTCATCAAATGTCCCTACAAGCCTCTTTTTCTTGTTCTTCTTGAACTTGTCAGACTTGTTATATTTTGGAGCTTACCACTTCTCTTTGTTTTTTAGCATTGGGCAATCATTCTTGATGTGCCCGTGCTTATTACACGAAGTGTTGTTAGTAGAATCAAATTTTGATTTAGACGGAAAATTACCTTTGCAGAAGAAGCATTGGAACTTCTTCGCCATGAGTGCCATCGATTCGAAGTCCATCTCATCATCGGACTCATCACTTTCGGAGGATGAAGAAGTGGCTTTAAATGCTATTGCGTTCGTCTTTGCCTCCATTGGTTTCATCATTCCCCTTTGTTTCAAGCGATTTTCCCTTCTCACTTCCTATGACATGAGTGTACCGACGAGGTTCACCACGGTGTAGTGTTGCATGTCATTGACTTCTTCAATCACTATGGTTCTTCTTTCCCATTTCGAGGTCATTGACATGATGATCTTCCTCACCTTTTCTTGTTGAGGGTATGTCTTCCCAAGAGCTTCAAGCTCATTGGTGATGTCGGTGAAGCAAGCATACATCGTATCAATTTTCTCATCTTCTTGCATTTGAAATACATCGTAGTTTTGCACGGTAACATATAACTTTGAGAGTTTTACATTGTTGGTCCCTTCATAAGTAATAGTGAGATTATTCCAAATTTGATATGCACTCTTACATGTGCATATCTTATTGAACTCATCGGGCTCTAAAGCACAATGAAGAGCGTTCATTGCCTTGGCGTTGTTCACCTCTGCGGACTTCTCGGCGGGTGTACATTTGTCGTAGTCATCTTCCGTTGGCTCTACGTATTCCTTTTGAATGGTTCTCCATAGAGAATCACTCCTAAGGAACGTCTCCATCCAGCACTTCCAATAGCCGCAGTTTGTGCTATTGAAGCGTGGAGGTCGAACCGTAGATTGGCATTAATAAACTGATGAAGCACCATCTCGATCATGATTGTTGTAGGAAGGAGGTGGTGAAACGTTGTTTTTATTGTTGGATGCCATAGCTTAACCTTGTGCTTTGATACCAATTGTAAGGACATTGTGCTATGAGGAAAACATTAGAAGGGTGGTTGAATAGTGTTCATAAAATTAAAGAGGAAATTACGCCTAACTAAAATCCTAACCAATAATAATGCACAAATAATGTGAAACGACAAATTAAACAATGCAAACACAAGATGTTCACGGGTTCGGATTAGCCAAGTCAAACCCGACTTGTTCTCGGTAATTGATCGGTGCATATTTTACAACTTTTTTCCGCATGTTTGCACGCTATTTCGATTGCTCATATTGCGATTTTCACGATTATTCGATGATATTGCGTTACTTTTCACTATTTTTTGTTTTTGTCAGATTTCAGGAAATATGGAGCAATTGGGAGCAAAAATGAGCTTAAAGGACTTGCGCGCGTAACAAAGCACCGCTCATGGCCTTATTGAGGAGATATCAGCACTAGAGGATGAGTGGAGAAGGAAAGAATTTGGTAGAATCAACGAGGAGGCGAAAAGGAGAAGAAAAGAGCTCAAGAGTACCCCACTCGGCCGAGCAGACTGCTTACTCGGCCGAGCAACGGACCGCACTCGCTCGAGTGAAACGGATACGCACTGAAGATTTGCCATGTTCACTCGACCGAGCAAGGAAGACCACCCGGCCGAGTGAGAAAGCCCACTCACCCGAGTGCTACAGAGATTTCATCCAGAGAAGAGGCCAACTTACTGGAATTTGGAGAAGCCTCACTCGGCCGAGTGGCAGAGCCCACTCGACCGAGTAGAGATCGCCACTCGCTCGAGTACGACAGGGTTTCTCTCCTGAGATCTGAGTAGACTCTCTGGAATTTTTGGAGAACCACATAAGACTCTACTCGGTCGAGTATAGAAGCCCACTCGACCGAGTGAAGAATCCCACTCGGCCGAGTGACGCCGATGACACACACACCCAGATTTTCAGACAACCTTCTACTATTTTGAAATATGCTATCATTCCAACAATTAAATTATTCTTTTCATATTTTTTATCGATAGTAAACTTCATGATGGTTCCAACGCAGCTAAGAATGTGCCGATCAGAGGTCGGATGAAATCTAGAGAATTTCTGTAAGTTGATGCTGCAGTGCTGGAATTTTCACTCGGCCGAGTCAGATTGCCACTCGGCCCGAGTGACGGCGGACCCAGATTTTAAGTTGGGGCCAGGGCTGTTTTTGGGCACGAATTTGAGGGGTTTTCTAGGGTTATTTGCTAGGGTTTTGGGAGGCTATATAAGGGTTTTGTAGCCGTCATTTGAGGGGAGTTCCATGATGTTTTCTTAGTGATTATTTTAGAGGTTAGGCCATGCCCTAGGCCCTCTCTTGGATCTAAAAGCTTGTATTTGGATTGGAATTCTTCATCAAAGCTAAGTATCCTTGTTCTTGTTGTTTGAATCTTTGATTTGATATCTTTTTACATACAAGCAATGTCTTTTATTGATCTCTATATTGTTATTGCTATGCTTGAGTGAATTTGATGTTCTAGGGCATGGGGATGAACCCTATGGATCTAATTTCAAATTTGTGATGAATGAATTTCTAAGTTGCTAGAATTGCTAGGAGGTTAGGTTGTGATTGATTTATTACGAATAGCTAGGGATTTCCATCGATTGGGCTTTGTAAGAGATTGGATTCCGATCGATGGGAAGGCCTAGATATTCGAATTAGGTTTATAATCGAAATTCTCTAGACTTGGTTTGCAAGAGATTGGACCAAAGCTAGGATTTTTATTATAAATCTATACCCATATTCGTTTGTAAGAGATTGGACTAATACGAACTATCACAACCTAGATCGTGACTTGCACGAGAGTGGGCTCGAGGAGCGATTGGACGATGATGTCGATCTTCATGCTAGTGGCTTAGGTTAGGGTTTGCACGAGAGTGGGCCCTAATCTAGGTTTGCTATAGACCGGCAATAGCACGAGAGCGTGAGCTTGGTTCTACATTAAGTTGCGACTAGTTCTCCTCAACACAAGTCTTGCAATATTGAGGTTCACAATTTACAAGGATGAATGACGATCCGTAGTGGGGATTCCCTAGCTCTAGACACTTTTATTATATTGTATTTGAATCGATATTTGACTAACATCTCTATCACCGACACCGACAACCACCACCATTTCCATTACATCACACCATAACCATCTCCACCAATAATACATTCGTAGTCAAACCAACCTAGGATAGATTGGAACCAACACCACCTCCTCGTGTTCGATACCCACTCGCCACTTAACCGTGCGCTTGCGGTAAAACTACAATCGTTCTCCGGGTGTATATCCGGGGCTGATCAGTAATCATATGTCCTTACCACCTGGGATACAACCCAGATACTCAAGCTAAAACCCTAGCATGCGTGTTCCTTTCAACCCACTTGTAGAAACCCTACAAGTGTAATCAATACAATTGATGCCCTTGATTCCCACAACCTGGGATCAGGCAAACCACTCTAACAAACCAAGAGCAAATCATAATATAATGAGAGAGTTATGAAATACACACTTAAAAACTCATATGCCTTCAAGTGTATAACTTGAAGTGAGGAGTGAGTGGAGTGTGTTGATCTCTTCCTTGAAGAGAGAAAAGCCCTTGCACTTATCTTCACCAAAGCTAGCTGATGAGAATTGATTCTAGTTGGAAGACAATATTATATTTGGAGATTTAGGGATTTGGAATGAAATTAGAGCTTTGAGTTCCAAGAGAGATTATCAAGTGTCTTAGAGAGCTCCAATGGAACAGTAAGACGGGTATTTATAAGCTCTCCAAAACTCCCAAACGTTTTCCCAAAGCCCTCAACCAAATTCACTGGTAAAGGCTCAACGGATTAATTTAACAGTCAGGACAAGCGACTGATGAAGCACCTCAGGTGGCTGATGCACTCTGTCAGATGGAGTATTTATATTTGCTCATCATTTAACCCAAGTAGTGAGAAGTCAATACCCTACAGTACAGACAATAACCAGATTTATTTCATGGCGAAAAGTGGCAAGTTAAAATTTAAACCAATGTCTCACAATTTTGGAGATGGTTTTAATATTAGTGACACATGTTTTTTGATATCTAAGAAGCAAATGAATATTTATTAGAACTATTTAGAGACAAGCTCCAAAATTTTTTAAGCTAAAAAAAACTTCGTGGCTCTTTAGAAGACCAACTTGTTATGGCTAAACATAAGAGAGCGGAGATGTTTATTAAGTGGAAGGAATTAAAAGAGATTATTGATAACATTGATGAACCTGAATTAGAGACTATGACTTTAGAACTAAAAGAGGCTAATAGAAAATAGCTAAGTTAGAACTTGTAAACTCTAATTTGGCTAAAGACTTAAATGAAAACGTTAGCACCTTAGCTTCGAAAGATTCTAAGCTTAAAAAATAAAAAAGTCTCTGTTTATGAAGGAAAAATTGAACTACTTGAAAAATATAAATCTTGTTGAGAGTTGGAAGAACTAGCTAATTGTCTAAGCCATAGCCATACTTATATTCATTCTTATAGGGTAACCCAAGGGACACCCACTACTAAGTAGGTGTAATGGTGGATGGTTAGTAGGTGGAGACCAAAGGTCTCACCCATTCATAACACTCCCCCATTCATCCATTCTTAGCATATGAAGTCTTCAAGATCCAATACGCTAATGTGGGGGTGGATACCCCTGGATCCAGAGTTACCGTGTTTTCCTAGTTAAAACCTTAGCTGTGGAAAACCCAGTGGGGAAAACCAGCAGCTTAAGGAAAAAGGTACAATACACAAGTGACTCCCCCTGATCCTTACAAGCTTCAGGCTTGTAGGTCTTTCAGCTGTCTTATCCCTATATATTTTACAAGCTTTCTAAAAGTACATCTAGGCAATGCCTTAGTAAACAGATCAGCTAAATTATTACAAGACCGAATCTGTCGTACTTCAATCTGCTTCTGCTCTTGTAGCTCGTGCGTCCAGAAGAACTTGGGAGAAATGTGCTTCGTCATGTCTCCCTTGATGTAACCAGCTTGTAGTTGAGCTATACAAGCTGCATTATCTTCAATTAAAGTGGTTGGTTCAAGGTCGTCCATCTTCAGGCCGGTTGTCACTAGAATGTGATGAATGACTGAACGAAGCCTGACACATTCTCTGCTAGCTTCATGGATCGCCAGGAGCTCTGAGTGGTTGGATGAGACTGATGTGGTGGTCTGCTTCACAAGTTTCCAGGAGATGGCTATACCATCGTAGGTGAACACGAAACCAGTCTGTGATTTTTCAGTGTGTGGATCAGACCTGTAACATGCACCGGCATAACCAATCAAAGTGGAAGATCCACCTTTCGGGAAGTATAATCACAGGTTAATCAATCCTTGGAGGTAGCGCAGAAGCTGCTTAACTCTATTCCAGTGGTGCTTTGTTGGCGCTGAACTATATCTGGCTAGTCGGTTGACTGCGAACGTTCTGTTAGGACGCGTGCAGTTTGCCAGATAGAGAAGTACTCCGATGGCACTCAGGTAAGGTACTTCAGGACCTAATATATCCTCCCCCTCTTTTAGCAGACGGAAGGGGTGTTTATGTACATCCAAAGATCTTACGACCATTGGTGTACTCAATGGATGACATTTATCCATGTGGAAAATTTTCTGCAATTTCCTTGTATATGTGGATTGATGTAACAGTATCACATCATTGAGGTGTTCAATCTGTAAGCCAAGATAATACTTTGTTTTGCCTAGGTCTTTCATTTCAAAAGTCTTTGTTAGGCTTTCAGTATCGTAGTTATCTCTTCAGGAGATCCGATGAGATTAAAGTCGTCTACGTAAACGACGATTATTACAAATCACGTTCCCTTTGATCTTATAAAGATGCAAGGGCAGACTTCATTTTTGATGAATCCTTGTTTTACAAGAAACTCACTGAGTCTGTTATACCACATTCTTCCTGATTGTTTTAGACCATATAATGATCTTTGTAGCTTAACAGAGTAGACGTCCCGATGTCTATCTTTTATCTCTGTAGGTAGTTTAAAGCCATCTGGGAGTTTCATATAGATATTTTTATCTATATTTCCATATAGATATGCAGTCACAACGTCCATGAGCTGCATATCTAAGCCTTCCCTAGCTGTTAAGCCTATAAGAAATCAGAAAGTGATCGCATCCATGACCGGTGAATTTGTTTATTCATAATCTATCCCCGGTTGTTGGGAAAAACCTTGAGCTACAAGCCGTGCTTTGTAGCGTACGATCTGATTATTTTCATTTATTTTTCTGACGAATACCCATTTGTATCCCACAGGTTGTATACCTCTTGGTGTCTGGACTACTGGTCCAAAGACTTTGCGTTTCAAGAAAGAGTCCGGCTCTACTCCTATTGCCCCGTTCCACTTTGGCCAATCATCTCTGTGTTTGCATTCAGTAAGAGATCATGGATCGATATCATCGTTGCATTGAGCGACGTGAACAACAATATCGAATGCGAAGTCGTCGTCGTCGACAGTGCTTTTTGTTGGGGGATGTATACCCGATCATTTGTATTTGACGCAAATGATATTTTAAGCTTAGATAGGGGACTATTTTGCAGATGATGCAAACTGAGTTAAATGTGTCTTAAATTGTTTACGAAAATATTTAATATAACTAAAGCGTTGAAAAGGTTACCTAGATGACGTGATCGTCCCGCTCTAAACACAGGTTCAACCCGCGTAAAAAACGGTGTCCAAATGCACAAGTTAGAGCCAAAACAAGTCAACCCAAACTGTTGGGCTGAACCTAGCGAAAATAGAGGCCCACCAAGCCCGAATTTTCTAGTTAGGGTTTTTGAAACCCGGGTTTTTTACAGCTGGATTTTCCATCTTTGAATGGTTTTTGGCTAACTTTGAGACGATGTTTGAGGGGTCAAACGGCGTCGGATTGACTCGCCGTTTTTTCCTACGCGTTCAACATTCAACCCTCTTCGATTTGATAGGTTGTATCAAGATTGAAGCTCAACGGTGAAGGAGTTAAAATTCATGGAAGTTTGGCCTTTATGAAAACAAACTAACTTGAATTATTAAACTCTAAGAACATAGTCACACATCAGAAGTGGAGTAAATGGGAGGGGTCAGCCGCCTATATAAATAGGGGCCTACCCCCTCCTCTAAACTTGTCCCAAGCTCTAGATCTGAGCAGCTCCCAAAAATGTTGGAGCACGCTCGGATCTAAGCTTAAATTAATATTCTCTTCTCACTAAATTTCTGCCTTGCTCCTGAAGGGCTCTAGCAAAGCCACGAAGGGGTTCGGATCCGATCCGAAATCTTGGTGAAGGTTCACGCTTGGGTGAAACTTTCTTCGGCGCGTGGTTGGCTCGGCGACAAGAGGATTGCTCGCCTCGGGACGCGGAGCGGGTCGACGGGGGACGGGGAGCGGTTCGAAAGACGGTGCGGTACACCTTGCATGTACCAAGGCAAGGTTCCAGGTATGTAATTTAGAACCTTTATTTTAATTATGCCGCATTAGCTTAGATCCTTCTTGGGGTGGTCAGATCCACCTCAAGTTGGCATAGATCCTGGCTGAGGGTCTATATTTTCCTTAGGGCTTTGTTAAAAAGTTTAACGATTTTCTTCCGCTGAGTTTTCTTTTACCTCTATTGTTCGTTTGACTAAGGACGGGCCTAGAGATTTGTGCCTTGAGGGTCCATCAAAACCCAACATTGGTATCAGAGCTTAGTTTTCATGATGATCTAGGACTGCGACATTTTTAAAATGATGAATGCTTTTAAATGCATGCTAAAATTTTTAACTTTATGCGACTTTGTTAAAAATGAAACCGTTTTTCATTTCAGATGGTTTTTAAAAAAAAATTATGCGATAAATTTTTTTAGAAACATGGAAATTTTAATGATGAATTTAAAAGTTAGTTTATGTAATAAAATTATATGATAATTTTTATGAAACTGTTTTAAGTTTAAAAATCATCTTTTGATTTAAGTGTTAAATCTTAATTGCACATTAATTATTTATAGGATAAATTGTTTAATGTGTTGATGCATGTTTAATGATAATGTGATGATTGGTAAACAGTTATAAATCTTTTATGCGATATTTAGGTTAATAATTGCATGCTAATTTTATAATTGATAAAGTTGGATTATATTGTAATGGCCATGCTTCATTTTGTGATAATTGCTGAAACCTTTTAGGTTAGCCATTAAAAGCTATTTGAAATTTATAATATAAATTTTAATGACATGTGTTTCAGAGTGTTTTCTCACTACAAAGCGTTGACCGTGGACAACCCGGTCAACGTGGTCAAGGGGCCCGCTTGGGTCCCTCGGGCGAGTCGAGTTGGTGCAGTCAAGGCTTGAGTCGGATCTGCAGACGACGTGGAGCGCGTCGGCTGGGTCAAATCGGGGTCCTCAGCCGTTGGTAGGGCGAGGGGAAGCCTCGGCCTGGGTTGAGACGCTCGGCCTCGGTCGGTTGCGCTCGGCCTCGGCGGTCGGACGACGAGGGGAAGCCTCAATTGTCCAGCTGGTTGCGTGGTCGGCGAGGGGCGGAGGGGAAGCCTCGGCCCGTGGATTGGATGTCCTCCTGCGTTGACGAGAACGCTCGTCAGGGGGCCGGACCTTGGTTCCGGCCAAATCCCCTCCGATGCCTAAGTCAGACAGTGATCTGAAAGAGGAGGCCCGGCGGAGACGGTACGACTCGAGAGGAGATCGGAACGGCGTCTCACGGCGCGAGCGGGGGAGGAAGGAGATGAAATGGGGGAACAAGGTCGTTGATGGAGTACCTTAGGTTTTGGATATCTGAGATGCGGTCCCTCGTCCTGTCGTCCTCCTAGCCCCTTTATAGACCTCCGCCGTGATTGCCCCCGACCCACGTCGCTCATCCGCCCTCAATCGTGCCCCCTCAATCCGCCCCCCCGTCGCCGCTCCCTGCGCCATGCCAGCATCTCCCCATAACTACCATTCAGTGGTCACGGAACCGGTGGAGCGGTTATCGCAGGAGTGGGCGAGTGGCCAGCGTGTTATCGGGGCCGGGCCGGATCGACATTCGGGGGGGTCCCTTATAGGGCCTTATCGAGTGGGCCTGAGCGCGCAGATGGGCTCTTGACCGGCAGTCGGGTTTCTGGGCTCGTGTCTTTCGGGTCTCGGTTAAATAGGCGTAACAATTGCCCCCATCGGTCGGGTTGATCGGCTTCGGCCGGTTCGGCTCGGCCGATGTGACTTCCGCCGACTTTGACAGGCTCGTCAGTTGATGTCGACTCATTTATTAGTCGTCATCATGAGTTGGTCCGTTCGATACTTTTAAGGCGCGGGCTCCGAAGCGCCGTCGGTCCTCTGATGCTGCCACGTGGAGCTGCGAGCTTATCCCCACCGCTCGCGGGGTCGTCTTAAGTTGAGAAGCCGATGGGTTCGTGAGCCGCCCTCGGTGGGGTCGATCGGCCTTGGCTTACTCGGTTCGACCGCTGTGCCTCCTGGGGTTCCGAGTGGCGCTTTAATCGAGGCGTGGTCATAAATGTAGGTCATGATGAGGCGGATCGATTGGACTTCCCTTGGCGCCGATTTCGAAACGCCGCCGGTTCTTCGAGGCCTGCCACGCGTTCTTGTCAGGCGCTTCGAATTTGTCCCTGTGTCCGGTATATAAGATCCCCAGCTGCGTTGATCTCCACTCCTTTCTTGCTCTTCCCATTGTTCTAGGCTTTCCACAACTTGGAGTTTCCCGTCGCCTTCGCTTCCTTGTCTCCTCCAAACTAGTTAAAAGGTAATTCATTTCTCGCTCTCGTATTATGGCTGCTCTTAGGATAGGCGGTTCTGGCCAAGGGGCGAGGGATCCTCCGGAGTCCAGGCGAGGCGGGCCCCGGCTAGGGGGATCAGGTTCCTCCGCCGGGAGTCGTCCCCTCCGAGATAAGGGGAAAGGGAAGCTTTTCCCAGACTTCGCCTGTGATGACGTGGTGTCGACTGCCGTGCGGCTTAACGTGCCCCCGGTTGTCCTCCGAACGCCATCGGGGACCCCTCCTTCAGTGGCCACGGAGATCCGGGAAAGGTATCTCTGCTTCCCGTACGATGTCCGAGTTCCATTCGTCGACGAGCGGATTTGCCTTCCGAGGAGCAATGAGGTCGGCGTCTACGTCGAAATGTTCCGCCTGGGTCTTCGTTTCCCGCTCAATCCCTTCTTCATCCAGGTCATGGAATATCTCATGGTGCCCCTTTGCAAGTTCACCCCTTGTTCGATTGCGGTACTGACGGGCTTTGCGACGCTCTGCTGTACCCGCGGTCTGGAGCCGTCTCTCCCCCTTCTCTTCCACTTTTATCAGATCCAGACGGTCGGCCCGGGGTCATGGCTACAACTCCGAGCTCGCTCGTGGAGGGAGTGCCTGATCGGGCTACCCCGCTGGTCGGGGGATTGGAGTTCGGATTATGTCTTTGTGATCTTCCTGGAGGACGCCCAGATTTTGACAAGTTGGGGCGGGTCTGTCCAGCCTCGCCCACCGCTAGCCCTCTCTGACGTTGATCGGGCAGTTGCCGCGCTGCTGTCGACCCTCCCCTTGGAATCGAAGTCCATCTGGTCTTTGTTGGACGACCTACTCCTGAAGGCCGTCTTGTGGTCTCCGGGTAGGTCGCTTTTTCAGTCTCGAATCGCCCTATGACTCATCCTGATTTTGGTTTCCCTTGCAGGGATGGCTGGCCGCGAGTTCGTCCGTGACGTCGATGAGCTGATCCGTCATGGAGCCGCTCGGAGCCGAGGTAGTACCTCTGGAAGGGCGCCTCGGCGGACCGTTGAGGAGGAAGTGCGCCGAGCCGAGCCTTCCGTGGGTAAGGTGGTGGCCGCGCCTCCCGCCTCTTCTTCTGGCGATCCCCTTCCCAGGGGGGTCACAAGGGCCAGACCCGCCCCGCCAGCCCAAGAGGCGGGGGTAACGACGGGTCTGGTGCAGTCCTTTCTGCCCTTGGCGCGCCCCCTCTGGTTCCCGAGGGTGGGGATGGTGCGAGGTGGAAGCGCTCCCCTCCGGTGCCCTCGGAGCCTCACGGAGGAAAGAAGAGGAGGGAGGACGCGGATCCCTCCAGTCCGGTGGGTTCTGTGCTCCCTGCGGCGACCACCGGGGATCTTCCGGTTGCCTCGACAACCACCCCCCTCGCAGCGTCCTCGCCCATATCACCGGGGATCGGAGCCCTGTTGGCGAGCAATTTGGCTTCCCTCGATGTTGTTCCTGGGAGTTCGATGTTTGTCGACCGAGCTTTGGCCCAGCAGGTTGCTGAGGTCTCCGTCCCTCCCCGGGACCGCAGCCTTCTCAAGAAGATCCCTGCCGACAAGATGTCGGATTCCTTGGTTTGGATCCTTCAACAGGTTCGGTTATCTTGCTATCCTCTCCTTCCCTTTATCCTCTTCTTAGCCCATGTCTCGTCTTCCAGGGTTCAGCGCTCACCGTGGAGTTGCAGTGCCGAGCCGTCCTCTTGAGGGAGCTGGAGGAGTCCTCCATGAAGGCCCATGAGCGGGCCGAGGCGGCGGAGGTAGCTATGACGGAGGCTCAGATGGAGTCTCGTCATCTCAAGCTCCGTGTGGCCGAGCTGGAGGGGCGAGTGGGTGACCTCCAGGGAAAGTTGGAGGACGCTCGGCAGTCAGCTGAGGACGCGGCTGAGTCATTCCGCCTGGAGAGGGAGGAGCTTCAGAGGGAACTATCGGATCGGCGTCAGGTGGCGCGGCTTGCGGAGGAGGTGGAGAGGGGTGTCGTCGGGACCCTGGGGGAGAAGATCTTCGAGGTTCTCAGGGAGGCCTTCGGTACGTATGAAGACCTCATCGCCCCTCGGATTGTCGAAGTCGTCCAGTCTTCCTTCCGGGATTGTGCGGAGCGCGTTCGGCAGGCTCCCCCACTTGTCGATCCCCCTCGCTCCGAGCAGGGTGAAGTGCCCGAGGATGTGTCCTCCCGAGCCCGGGCTCCCTAAGCCGTCCCTCCTGGCCTTATCCTCAAATTTTTTAGCATCCGCTTCGCTTTGGGCCAGTCTACTTGAAATGGATCCCTGCCCCTGCTATCTCCTTCGGCTTCGCTACCGGCTCCGGGGCCAATAATTGCTGGTTGCATGGCTGCTCGCTTGGGCCGACTACTTTGGGTATTTTGTCAACAAATTTTGCTCTGTCGGTGTCGACCTAGCTTCTGTAGGTGACGAACTTTGTCATTCGTCGTGAGTGGATTATTTGTAGAGAGGTTTCTTCGCTTCGATTCCCTGTAAATAAGACACATTTTTGTACCCTGGTTAACTGTTATAAACGAAATTGACTTACTCGGACTTCTCGCGTATTTTGCGTTGCTGCCTTGTTCTTGGCCTAGGACTGGATGACGTCCGTGCCTGCTGGGGGAATTGCCCCCAGACTTATGAGCGCAGGAGTCGGTCTGCGAGGGTAAAGCTCCTCGGCTTAGGACCGGTCGGCGTCCGCGCTGTCTGGGGGAATTGCCCCCAGACTTATGAGCGCAGGAGTCAGTCGGCGAGGGCAAAGCTCCTCGGCTTAGGACCGGTCGGCGTCCGCGCTGGCTGGGGGAACTGACCCCAGACTTATGAGCGCAGGAGTCGGTCGGCGAGGGCAAAGCTCCTCGGCTTAGGACCGGTCAGCGTCCGCGCTGGCTGGGGGAATGGCCCCCAGACTTATGAGCGCAGGAGTCAGTCGGCGAGGGCAGAGCTCCTCGGCTTAGGACCGGTCGGCGTCTGCGCTGGCTGGGGGAATTGCCCCCAGACTTATGAGCGCATGAGTCGGTCAGCGAGGGCACAGCCCCTCGGCTTAGGACCGGTCGGCGTCCGCGCTGGCTGGGGGAATTGCCCCCAGACTTATGAGCGCAGGAGTCGGTCGGCGAGGGCAAAGCTCCCCCTCCAGTGAGGCGGCGGTCTTCATCCTTCTGCACCCTTAGTCAAACGTCGATTCCGTCGAAGATTAAGAAAAGACAAAAGGGAATGCAATTGTACTCTTAAGAGTCCTGTCGGACTAGTACATTTGGAGGAAAGGAAACAGGGAATAAAGCTAGGCAGAGGGATGTAAACCTAGATAGTCCCCTCGGACTAGGCTACGACTGGGGGGAGAGAGCTCGCCCGCTCACTCTATGATGCGGAGGGGTCCTTGGACGGTGTTGATCTTCTTCCCCTTGTCCGGCTGCATAGAGGTCCCTTCCCCGTGAGTCGGCTCGTCGGCTAAGTTCCTGGCGTGCCCCCGACTCATCAGCTTCTCTATGTCCTTCTTCAAGTGCCAGCAGTCTTCAGTGTCATGGCCATTGTCTTTGTGGTACTTGCAGTACTTCTCCCCACTCTTCCCACCTCTTTTTGCCTTTGGTGGGGGGCGATCGGCGCGCTCTTCCTTCTGTACTTGAGCGAGGACGGCGTCTGGGGTGGCGTCCCTCGTACCTTCTCCGTGTTGCCTGTTTCTCGGCCTCTTCTCGGTCCGGTACCCTTCGGGGCTGCCTCGTCTGCTGTCGCTGCGCTTGGTCCCTCGAGCGGCTTTCCCCGCATCAACGGCCAAGGCCTCTTCGGTCAGCATGAAGCGCTCGGCCCTCGCCATGATCCCAGGGAGGTCCTTTGGGGGATCGTTGTGCAGAGATTTCTTAAGGCCTCTATGGCGCAGCCCTTTCTTAAGGGCCGTTTGGACCACGAGGTCAGGATGGCTGTTCAAGTTCAGCCTCTCCGCGTTGAAGCGGCGCATGAACTGTCGGAGCGGCTCGGCTGGGCCCTGCACTATGTTGAATAGATGTTCAGCATCAGGCTTTATCTGCCTCCCCGCCATGAACTGTGTGCAGAACAGCTGGGTGAGTTCCTCGAAGCTGTCGATGGAGCGGCTGGGCAGGCTGCGGTACCAGGTCCTCGCCGCTCCCCTGAGAGTAGAATAGAAGCCTCGGCAGAGCAGGTCATCGTCGGCTCCTTGGAAGGACATGTCCCCCTCGTAATCCATCACGTGGTTTCCCGGGTCGCCTATCCCGTCGTACTTCCCCAGTGTCGGGATCTTGAATCGAGAGGGGACCCGCGCGTCGGTTATCCTCCGTGATAGGGGGCACCGGTCCCTGTGGATGCCTCTGGGGGTTCGACACCCATCTGCCTCCGGTTCGTTCGGTGGTGGAGGGTGCACCGGCGCCGGCGGGGCTGGCTCCACGGCCCTCACCACACTGGGGGTCGGGCTGTCCCGGCGCTCCTGGCTCCTCCGGCGGGAGCTCCTGTTCCGTCGTGATCGGTCTCTCGAGTGGTGTCGGCTGCTTCTCCTGCGGTGGGGTGACCGTGGTCGACGAGAAGACGCGGTCACCGATTCGTCCCCCGTGCCCTCAGTTTCTCTTCGGCTCCTTTCACGATGAGGGGAGGAGGCGCGTGATCTCACCTGGCGGGAGCCGGACAACGTGAACCGACGCTCCGCGTTCGGTCCTTGGTTCCCGTGGTCGTCGACCACAGCGGATCGTAAGAGCAGGGGACCCCCCGCCCAACGATGGTCGTCGCCCAATGCGCCTCAGTTAACTGGCGCAGTGCTGACGAGTTACTGTACTGCCGCGACCAGCGTCTGGAGATTCGCATTGGTCTCCTGGGCCAGGGCACGGAGTTGCCCCTGTGTGGCCAATTCCGACCCGCCAATCTCTTCAGTTGTGGGGGCGGGGTGGTTGTTGACGGGCGTGCCTTCGAGGTTGCCGTTGGATGCGCCATTCCCCTCCTCCGGGATGGGGGGCATGCGTTTCCTTCCGTTGCTGGCTCGTGCCATTGCAGGTGTGGTTTGCTTCTTCGTGGAACAGTTCGTTCCCACAGACGGCGCCAGATGTTTCAGAGTGTTTTCTCACTACAAAGCGTTGACCGTGGACAACCCGGTCAACGTGGTCAAGGGGCCCGCTTGGGTCCCTCAGGCGAGTCGAGTTGGTGCAGTCGAGGCTCGAGTCGGATCTGCAGACGACGTGGAGCGCGTCGGCTGGGTCGAATCGGGGTCCTCGGCCGTTGGTAGGGTGAGGGGAAGCCTCGGCCTGGGTTGAGACGCTCGGCCTCGGTCGGTTGCGCTCGGCCTCGGCGGTCGGACGACGAGGGGAAGCCTCAATCGTCCAGCTGGTTGCGTGGTCGGCGAGGGGTGGAGGGGAAGCCTCGGCCCGTGGATTGGATGTCCTCCTGCGTAGACGAGAACGCTCGTCAGGGGGCCGAACCTTGGTTCCGGCCAAATCCCCTCCGATGCCTAAGTCAGACAGTGATCTGAAAGAGGAGGCCCGGCGGAGACGGTACGACTCGAGAGGAGATCGGAACGGCGTCTCACGGCGCGAGCGGGGGAGGAAGGAGATGAAATGGGGGAACAAGGTCGTTGATGGAGTACCTTAGGTTTTGGATACCTGAGATGCGGTCCCTCGTCCTGTCGTCGTCCTAGCCCCTTTATAGACCTCCGCCGTGATTGCCCCCGACCCACGTCGCTCGTCCGCCCTCAATCGTGCCCCCTCAATCCGCCCCCCCGTCGCTGCTCCCTGCGCCATGCCAGCATCTCCCCATAACTGCCATTCAGTGGTCGCGGAACCGGGGGAGCGGTTATCGCAGGAGTGGGCGAGTGGCCAGCGTGTTATCGGGGCCGGGCCGGATCGACATTCGGGGGGGTCCCTTATAGGGCCTTATCGAGTGGGCCTGAGCGCGCAGATGGGCTCTTGACCGGCAGTCGGGTTTCTGGGCTCGTGTCTTTCGGGTCTCGGTTAAATAGGCGTAACAACATGCTATGTTTTAATACTCATTACAACCTTAAAAAAACCTAATTCCTGATTAGGGTAGTCCTTCAACGACGATTATTATTTTAATCGTTATTATAATATTCTCATTAAAAGACTACAAATGTTGTTAATGATTCATTAAAATCCTAATAACGATTAGGATAGCACGTGAACCTTATAGTTGATAAGGATTTAATAAAAGTTATTCACAAATCCTAAAATTTTGAATTTTAAGGAATCAACTATTTGATAGGATTAATTAGTTGTTAATAAAAGCCTTGTAGTCTATGGCACACATATAAAAATGACAAGCTTCATTCAATGGACCATGATCCGGTCAATGTGCTTAGCTAAGTTTGTTGGATCACCCTAGCTAGTCTAAGGGATAAGTGATCCTGGCTTAGTCAATTCCGTGGCTGTGTTCCACTGGACCGTAATGACACGAATCATGATTATATGACACCCTGAACTATATCTAGTCAAATACGTTAATAATCTTTTTCAAGGTTAGCCGTAGCCCTCCTTGTTTTAGAGGTTGGCAATTATAGGTTCTTTAATATAGTTGTTGAGTCAACTCAAGCTATGTCATAGACACTTTATGGAAACCCACTTCTCAATACATGAGATGCAGTCTAGACTTGACCCAAACTGTCGTGTCATGAATACATCGAGCGCCGGTGTAAGTTAGGCTAGACACGAAAACAAGGGTCCGACTAGACTAGTCTTTATGATTTGCTGAGTCAACTCAAGGTCATAAGTGACTAGGGGTAAAAACCGATAAGGAATCACATTCGATGTGATTGACGAAGAGTCATCTACCGATTGCCGAGTTAAGCAACTTGTTGAGTCAACTCAAGGTTGTGGGACTTAGAGTGGTCGGGTCCCTTTCCCATTATATTTAATTTTAATTAAATCATTTATTAATTGGCTTAAAATGATCGTGAAAATAGTGAGAGGATATAGATTGATAAAAACCATACTATCTATATTTAATATTGAACATATACTAAACTAGGGTAAGTTCTAAGTTTACCAATGGAATCAAAAGATAATATTATAAGAGAATAAGTTAACTGGTCAAAAAAGGCCATTTAATGGAATATCAAGTTAAATTCTAATTGATAGAATAAACTATATTCTCGTTGGCATTAAAATGACCTTCTTAAGGACAGACTAAAAAAATATGATTTCATTAAGTTTTGAGTCCAACAAAATAAACGCACGCTACATGTCACTCGCCTCTATATGGGATAGCTGGAACATATTGATGTTCAAAAGCAAGTCTTTCCATACAATTTGTTGAGTCAACTCAAGGTTGTATGGAAAACGGTTTCGATCCGCAAGGTTCGAAACTTTGATCAAACTGTTTGATTCGAAGATGAGTGCATGAGCGGTATAAGACCATGTATCCAAATTAGATCTTGAGCCAAGCAACTTGTTGAGTCAACTCAAGGGTGTGAAGCTCAAATGTTTGGACACGTTAGGTGTTTATACAGCTAGTAATTTTGTTGTGACATTTAATATCTAAATGAGATTTAGAAAAGGAAGATGGCACTTAGGAAATTCAATTGAGAAATATAGTTTTATTTATCATTAGTAAAGGTATAAGTATGAGGAACTGAAAATGTGACATATTTGATGTCACGATTTCATAATAATTTTTATACAAAAGACGACTAATACATTTTTGACGATTGTCGTCACCTTGCTTCTGAAGCAATGTTTTGTGTTAGTAATTTGTAATAACTATAATATACTAAATGTTAATATATAAATCCGCAAGATAGTAATAAACTTTTATGGCAAAATAGACTAGGCCATACCAAAGAGACTAAGCTTCACAAGTCACATAAAGAGGGATCTGACCTCTCGTATTATGAAGTCTACGGACACTTGTAAACATTATTCTCAAAGGTATGATGGCCGAAACTCAGACAGTGGGAGAATGAGTTGTTGAACTCACAGTCTCGTACATGCTAATGTACCCGGATCCAAGTCTAAGTTAGCCAAGATAAGTCGCTCTTATTATTATTACGACATGTGTTCTTGATGAAACACAAGTCTGATAAAATATAGAACATAATGACAGAATTATTTGAAATGATTCGATTAGATCGAAAATTCAAATACTTAGCTGTATAAATCTTGCATAAATAAAGGAAAATATAATTTTCTCTCAGGTCAAGTATCTTAACATATTGGATGTGTTTGAGAGCATAAATCACATTTTGTTAGATATAGTGTGATTCATGACAAGTTGACTGAGTTACGATCCTCCCTCTGGGTTAAGTCCTAAATTATAATGCCTTGGTTCTTGATAAGGTTCTGTGAGGACATTATTAATACGATATTCATTAAATCAATTGTTAGGAAGTTAAAGGATTACTCGAGTCTCGTGAGACAAAGAGTCGAGTTAGACATCATAGTCGATGATGGCTTAGTCAACTTTCAGGAAGGAATTCGAAGTAGTGACTCTGATTAATGACTTGATGCAATCAGAAATGGTCCGAGCATGAGAATAAAGTATAGACTATAGTTTATGTGCCCAAAGAAATTGTTTCTTAATGTCTGCAAGTAAATCTTCGAGTTTAGAAGATTGGTGCAGAAAGAAAATAGTGAAGTACAATTATGTTGGTAGAGAATAGTTTTCATCCTAACTCCTATAAACGGATTATGATGAAACTGTCTTGCCAGTAGATGTGTACAGATCTACTCGGACCGAACTCGATGTAAACGCTCATGATAACCATGAAAACTGGAGCATTCATTTATAGTTCATTTTCTAAATATGATTTAGAAGAACGAACATATATGAATCAGCCAGAGAGTTTTCAAGGTCAGTGGGATCGAATAAAACACATGCGAAGCATCAAAGGGATAGAACATATTTTGATAAAGTGGTCAAAAGAGTTTGACACTTTTAAATATGCACCATCTAAAATGACCAATAACTTATTAAAATTATTGTCGTAAGGTACGATGAGCTGGATGAGATCCATGTAAATTAAATATTATTGATTCCAAAAGACCAAAGGAATTATTTGAATAAGATTCAAATGGTTGGTCTAATATGAACATAGAAACCCCTTAAGCCTATACAGTAGACTGTTTAGCAGATCCACTCACGAAGGCTCTAACACATGAAGTCAAGTAAGACTTATGTGTAAAATACGATATGAGATACCGGGCTAAATAGGCCTGAGTGCAAGTGGGAGATGTTTGGATACATATTCCCTCGAGGCATACATCTCTGTGTAATTGTAAAAACATCTTGTTCAAAATAACAGTAAGCTGTTTGGTATAAATTTATCTAAGTTTATCATAATGTAGTTATCATTAGAGATTAACTTAGGTAAAGTCCTGAGACTTAATGCAAGGTCAAACATGTATCAAGATAAGTATCTCGATCATGGTGCAATGCTTGACCGTTTGTAGGATAAGTCTAAAAGGGTTCGTGGTCAGAGATGTTTCGATAAAAGGATATCGAAACATTAGACCATTGTGTCTTAGTCTTCACCGTATAGCGGTGACGATGATTTCATGATCGTTTGACTTGGCGAAGTCGAAGACGGGACACATGTGCTCATTGGAGAATGAGTTCACTGAACGACCCACAAGAGTTATCATATGGTTATGATTGACAAATCTGTCAATGATAACTCTTAGTGATAATAGGCAAGTTGGTCTTTGACTAGAGGTCATTGTACGAACCTGTATGTGAACGGTGTCACTTAGATCTCTGACCTAGCTTCGAGGCAAGGCCTGTTGAAAGGTTTTTAGTTGTGTGACACTTGAAGCGTACGAGGAGAGTAATGACCAAGAGAGGATTCGTCTCTCCAGTCAATGGGAGTTAGTGTCGTAGAGTTAGTTCGTTCTTTAGTGAAAGCTCTAGCCAGAGTAAGTTGGAAGAAGTCCAACATTATTTGACTAAAGATCGATAGAAACTAATTGGATTCGAGTTATTGGGGTTGACAGTTTGACCGTACCCTAGACTTGAACTAAACGACATAGTTTAGACGAAGAGACTATAACTGCGGAATTCATCACGGACACAGTCACGGTGGTCCCGACAATACTCATGTCGATGAGTTAAACACATAAGTATGATACTAAAACAGGGACGACAACTGCTGCTCGTGGTCACTGCCGTCTGGGGCTTCGAGCCCCACCTATAGTAGGGTCAGGCTGTAGGGTCTCACACAGAGTGCGACCTTTGTCTAGTAATAGGTAGAAACATTAAGGAGAATATGAATTTGATGCAAGGGATAGAACACTGCAAAGAGTTTGCAGTTATCTTCTGCATTCTGGATAAATGATCCTGAGTGCAAGTGGGAGATGTTGGGGGATGTATGCCCTCAGATCATTTGTATTTGATGCAAATGATATTTTAAGCTTAGATATGGGACTATTTTGCATATAATGCAAACTGAGTTAAATGTGTCTTAAATTGTTTACGACAATATCTAATATAATAAAGGCGTTGAAAAGGTTACCTGGATGACGGGATCGTCCCGCTCTAAACACAGGTTCAAACTGTGTCAAAAACGGAGTCCAAATGCACAAGTTAGAGCCAAAACAAGTCATCCCAAACTGTTGTGCTGAACCCAGCGAAAATAGAGGCCCACCAAGCCCGAATTTTCTGGTTAGGGTTTTTGAAACCCGGGTTTTTTTAACGACTGGATTTTCCATCTTTGAATGGTGTTTGGCTAACTTTGAGACGACATTTGAGGGGTCAAACATCGGATTGACTCGCCATTTTTTCCTACGCGTTCACCGTTCAACCCTCTTCGATTTGATAGGTTGTATCAAGATTGAAGCTCAACGGTGAGGGAATTAAAATTCATGGAAGTTTGGCCTTTATGAAAGGCAAACTAACTTGAATTATTAAACTCTAAGAACATAGTCACACATCAGAAGTGGAGTAAATGGGAGGGGTCAACCGCCTATATAAATAGGGGCCTACCCCCTCCTCTAACTTGTCCCAAGCTCTAGATCTGAGCAGCTCCCAAAAATATTGGAGCACGCTCGGATCTAAGCTTAAATTAATATTCTCTTCTCACTAAATTTCTGCCTTGCTCCTGAAGGGCTCTAGCAAAGCCACGAAGGGGTTCGGATCCGATCCAAAATCTTGGCGAAGGTTCACGCTTGGGTGAAACTTTCTTCGACGCGTGGTTGGCTCGGAGACAAGAGGATTGCTCGCCTCGGGACGCGGAACGGTTCGAGGAGCGGTTCGACAGGGAACGTGGAGCGGCTCGGAAGACGGTGCGATACACCTTGCCTGTACCAAGGCAAGGTTCTTGGTATGTAATTTAAAAGCTTTATTTAAATTATGTCGTAGTAGCTTAGATCCTTCTTGGGGTGGTTAGATCTACCTCAAGTTGGCTTAGATCCTGGTTAAGGGTCTTGATTTTCCTTAGGGCTTCGTTAAAAATTTTAACAATTTTCTTCCGCTGAGTTTTCTTTTACCTCTATTGTTCATCCGACTAAGGACATGCATAGAGATTTGTGCCTTTGGGGTCCATCAAAACCCAACACTTTTTCTGTCAAGTACCTCCCCAGTACGTACGAAATTTAATGATATTTCTCTTGTATTGTCCTCTTCGGGGGACTGAAGGAGGGGAGAGGTTACTGGTCTGAGCTCAGTATCCTGTGGTGGGATATTCGTTATTTCTCCAGGTATTTTTCTCTTGCGAGGGAATTTATCCTTGGAGCAAGGCGGTCGTCATCTTTTTATTTGAGGTACGGCCGATTCCGCTGCAAATGGATTGCACCCATATTTGAGGATGTCAATCCTAGCTGGCGTATTGGCAGCTGGGATGTGAGATCTGATAATTTTCTGGTTATCAGTGAATTTGTCTGGGAGTAAATGTACTATATTCTGAATGTGAAGGATCTTCAGGATCTCATCTTCACACAGATTAGTACGCGGATCATAATGAGACAAAGTCTTAGTGTCCCAAGAAATGGTCTCTGAAGCTTCAGGCTTCTTGGTTTGTAAGCCTAGTTTGGGAAAAGAATTTTCGTCAAACACAAAATCTTTAAGACGAGCCTTAAACGCGACGCCCGTGAGGGGATCAAGGTATCTAATAATGGAGTGTGAATCATACCCTACGTAGATACCAAAATGGCATTGGGGACCGATTTTAGTCCTCTGTGTAGGTGCTATGGGAACATAGACTGCACAACCGAATACTCTCAAGTGAGAAATATTGGGAGGTGCACCATATGCAAGCTGCATCGATGATAAAATAAGACCACCAGTGGGTCATATTCTGATAAGCGAAGCGGCATGCAAAATGGCATGTCCCCATGCATCCACATGCAACTGTGATTGCATTAGCAATGGACGAGCAATCCATTTCATTCTCTTTATAAAAGACTCGGCTAACCCATTCTGGGTGTGAACATGAGCTACTGGATGTTCAACTTCAATGCCAGTTGCTTGGCAGTAGTCTTGAAAGACTTGTGAAGTGAATTCCCCAGCATTGTCCAGGCGTATTTTTTAAATCTGGTTATCTGGAAAATGTGCCCGCAACTTTATTATTTGTGCCAATAGCTTTCAATTGTGGGTGGACAAAAGGCACACAAACGACCATTTTGAAGATGCATTTATCAGTACCATAAAGTACCGAAATGGACAACTTGATGGGTGAATTGGTCCACAAATGTCTCCATGTATTCTCTCCAAGAAGCTAGGAGACTCAAACCCCACTTTCAGGTGGGATGGTCTCGTGATTGGTTTACCCTTATAACACGGGGGACAAGGAAAATTACCCTTTTGAAGAATCTTCATATTCTTCAAATTGTGTCCAATGGATTGGGAGATGATGTGGTGCATCATAACCGATCCTGGGTGACCTAGTCTATAATGCCAGAGACTGAATTCTGGTGATGTAGAACACTGTTGGTGCACCATCAGATTAGCTTATATAGGTTGTATGTATGTTTGATAAAGGTCCGACGGGAGTTCTTTAAAACGTTCTAGGATGGTTTTGATATCATCCTTATGACGAGTAACATACAAATATTCAATGCTATTGAAATCATCAGTTTCCAAGTGATATCCATTTAGACGGATGTCCTTGAAACTTAGAAGATTTCTGTTTGATTTCGGAGAAAATAAAGCATCTTTTATTATAACTTGTGTTTGGTTTAAGAGCAATACAATTACTTCACCTGATCCTTCTAGTATATTATATAGTCCCGAAATTGTAGTGACGTGACCATTATAATTAATGATGCTATTAAAATAGCATATATCTCGACGGATCATGTACGTGGAGGCACTGTCCACTAGGCATTCACACTTCATCTCTAGAAAAGAATGTAAAAACATTTATGAAAAGGAAAACTACATTCGATTCATAATTAAGATAAAGAAGTACATGGACATAATAGAAGATACATCAAACATAAATGAAAAGGCTTGAAAAATAACTTAAACAGCTTCAGTCTAGGAGGTCGTCATTCTCGAAATCCTTAAGGGTGAACTGAGTTGGAGGCGGTATATCCACCAGATTTGTCACAGCGGAAGGCTTCAGGCTTACCTTATACAAATCTTGGAGGTGGCGTGGAGTACGATAGACCCTGGACCAATGTCCAGTCATGCCACATCTGTGGCATTTGTCTTCCCAGTTTTTCTTGGGAGCAGACACCTGGCTAGAGGTATTCCTTTTCCACGTATTCTTTTTCTTCCCCTCATTATTGTTTCTCTGGGGAGGAGCTCTGGTCTGCTTCTTCGCAGCTTTCCCCTTGTTGAAGCTGCCTTTGTGCTTGTTCTTCATCTTCTGGGACGAAACTTTGTGAGCCTCAGGGAGAGGAGCAGAGCCAGCAAGGCGTAGGTTATGATTGGCTAGTAGGAGGTCTCTGTTCTGCTTTGCTATAAGAAGGCATGAGAGTAACTCAAAGTACCTCGTGAACTTGCGTTCACGATACTGTTGCATGAGAATAGCATCCTTCTCTTGGAAGGATGTATATGTTTTCTCAAGCATGCGGGTATCCGAGACTTCTCACCACACAACTTCAGGCATGAGGTGATGTTATGGAGAGCTGAGTTATACTCAGCTACAGACTTGAAGTCCTGAAGTCGGAGATTCTCCCACTCATAACGTGCACGAGGGAGGATCACATCTTTCTGATGTTTGTATCTGTCCTCAAGTGCTGTCCACAGTTCATGAGGGTTTTCAACTGTTAGATATTTAGCCTTCAGGGTCCGATCAATATGTCTCCTTATATAGGTAATGGCTTTCGCCTTCTCTATATCGGAGATTCTAATAGTAGAAGTCCCTTCACCAGATGCCATAGGAGTAGCTGGAGCTTGAATTGTGAGACTTCCTGGTGAGCGCATGTGAAATTTCAGGTCCAGCTGCTAGCTCAAGTAATTTTTGGCAGCCGAATCGAGAACATCAAAATCGATGCTCACAATTTTTGCCATTTATCTAAGCATGAAATAAGCATGAATTAATTATTTTTAAAAATTAAAACATGCATAGTAGTAAAACAAATTAGTTGTAGGGATCGGGTAGTCACCACCAAAAATAATAAAAGTCCAAAGTCCATAATACAATCCAAATTGCGAAAAATTAAAATTACAATGTAGGACCCTTGGGGGTCACAGCATTAGCAATTTTTCCTCCGTCTTCAGGATAAGTATCTCGGGGCTTTGGCTTTTACAATTAATTTCTCGCAACATTTTCACTTGAAAAAAAGAAAAAATGCGAGGAAAATAAATAGTAGTGACTAAAAACGGCCGATCCAAAAACCACACCACAGTTTTACTAACATTCCAGGCATAAACAATTTAATTTATTCAACATCGTAAGCAATTTATTGGGGAAAATTTTTTATGTTTAATAATTACTTGGACCACGGGGAAACGTCATTACCCGTTAAGTTAGGGAACTAACAACATAACGATCTCATGATCCTTGTAATTATTAAATCGTGAATTAATAATTAATTTAATCCAATTTTTATAAATTGCAAGATGTTGAAATTAACAGAATATGGACCAATAATTAATTCTATTAACGAAAACCATCCCAAAAGTAATATATTAATGCCACACATTATTATCTCACTTATCCAGAATTTTTCAGAATTTTCCAGTATTTTTCTGGTTTTTTCTGATACTTATCCAGATTTAATTGATTTTTTTATTTAAATATAAATTTAAAACAGAATTATGATATACCCCATTTATTTATAAAAATCCTATGGGCCTGAAGCCCCTTAGGCTTGTTGCGGGTTTTAGGCCCAAAAGCCAAAAATTTTATTTATATTATTAAATTTTTTTAAATAAAGGGGTCAATGGGCTAATAGCCCATATGTTAAGTGCAGCCTTATATTGCCCTAACCCTAACACTAGGGTTAAGGATTAGATCCATCCCCAAAACAACAAAAGAGGCCACCCACTTCAGGGAGGCTGCCATCAAAATCTTCCTTAGTAGTATAAAAAAGTAAAAGGTATGTGTGTGTCTGTGTGTCAATTATAAATCGATAAATATATTGAGTTATGTTCGCTGTTCAATTGCTCTAACAAGACAGATCAGAAAGTGCCTTCCAAAAGGGTAGTAAGTCATTGGTCCCAGAAAAGGTGGAATGGCATAAAGTTAAATTCAAGCAGTGATTCCAGAAAATAACCACAAACTACTGAATTTGTAAGCAAAGAAAGAAACTTCGGTATACTTTTCTTAAGTAAAATCAGTTTAGTTTTTGTAAACTGTGGGTTGATAGGTTTCTACGTCGTTTGGATGTCAAAATAGAGTTGAGTCCAGTTTTGAAATTTTTTGACTCATTGGATTTTCACTAACTGTAAGAGGCATATAAAAAGCGCCTATGTTGCCAGACACTCAAATTAGTGAAATGGGGATGAGGCCGAGAGGCCGCAGGTCGGAACGGAGAACCGCTTCAGGCGGTAGATGATTGTTTTTTTATTTTTTATGTAATTTAAAGAGATATACAATGAATATGTATGATCTAATTTGGTCCATATAATTTGATCTAAACACAATGAATATATAAACTATGTTTAGATCTAGGAGTTTTAGTATTTACCGCTGGATCCGTTAGGTCTAGGGAAGAACGGAGAGCAAAAAATATGCAAAAAATAGTCCCGCTCCTTGAGGATGTAGAAAAATCAGCAGCTACGCAAACGATCAAACAACTTGCGTTGTTGGCTAAAGATCCGCGAACAGATATAAGATTCCTTCGCCTTTTTGTTTATTGGAAAGAATTTTTGTAGAGAAAAATTTCCAGAGGCAATCGTGCATAATAACGTGTTGAGAGTTGGAAGAACTAGCTAATGGTCTAAGCCATAGCCATACTTATATTCATTCATATAGTGGTAACCCAAGGGACACCCACTACTAAGTGGCTGTAATGGTAGATGGTTAGTGGGTGGAGACCAAAGGTCTCCCCCATTCATAACAAATCTAACTTAATAAAAGGAATGAACATTGCTAGTGAAGTAGAAAAGAGCAAACAAGAGAAAAATTATGAGGTTAGGATTACTGAATTAGAGAAAGGAAAACCAAAATCTTAACAACATAATAAAAAATTCACTAGTAGTCAAAAGAGTTTTGTTGAGAAGTTAGATGGGCTAAATAATTATTCTTGCAAGCATGGCCTAGGATTTAAAAAGAAATAATCACCTAAGAAGACTAGGAAAAACATGGAAAAGAGATTTGATAGACATATAAGCTCTCCATCTAGTATGCATGATGTGAACATGTCTTCTTCTAATCATATGCACTCCAATGTTATTTGCTTCTATTGTAATAAGAAGGGACATGTTTTGTATGCTTGCTTTGCTCGTATTTATCTTGATAATTAAATTTTGGTTCCTAAATGTCAAACAAAACAAAGTATATCATCCGCTAACACTTCCAGATCCAAAACATGGATATCAAAATGTGCATCTTCTTTTGTAGGTGACAGATGTAGGTAAATATGTTGACAGAAACATATAGCAAGATATATTTTGTTAATTATCGTAATTTCATTATCTTTCATGACATCATACAGTATCATTGGCTACTCCATATTTTGTATGAACACATATATACATTTGATTGATATCATTGAGATTTGATGAGCTATTGATATGAAGCTCGTTATAAAATCTAGAAACAGTAAATATTATTTTGATGATGAACTTTTATGTTACTGAAGAATCCCAATACTCAAATTGTGCATGACTGATTGTTCATTGTTAGTATGCTTAATTGTTTCAATTTAAAGAGATGATAAAGTCATATAATTTATCTAAAATTGTTGGATGATGTTTAGGTTCTAAAAGAATGATCTTTTGATTGCCTTTACACTTATATTTATGAATATTTTTGGAGAATTAAGTTATAGGAGTCGAATAAGTTTATATCTTCACACGTCACTATTTCAAGAAACAACATAGTAAAAGAAAAATAAAATCAAAGAAAAATATGTCAAAAGATAAAGAAAGTGTGAAAAAGAGAAAGAAATGATGATATTTTTAATACCGCGGATAATAACCGGATTCTGGGGGTTTGTTAAGCAATGCACATGACTATGGTAGATAAAGTAACCATTTAACGTACCTCAACTCTAAAGGACCTGCAATTTAACACAAAGGTATCCTACGTTGGTTGTCTCCCTACATTATGATTAATAGATTATTCCAAAGAGATGAACATGGAAAATTTGTTTAAGGCAATACAAGGGTCTGATTTTTTAGTCTTCTAAGAATGTACTAACTATTCAAGTAAGTTATTTAATGATATCTTCGTATTTACTTTTGAGAATGATGGTATGCTTTTGATGTTCATGATATTGTGTTTGTTTTGAGTTCGAGTGGAGTAGACATGGATATAGAAGTCATTGTCAATTTCTTGTTTCTTATGTATGATAATCTTGTTTCATTATTTTGTGCTTAAACAATTTCAAAGGATTTGATGATATTTTCTTATTCATACCTGTTCTTTTTGCATGATGTCAAAGGGAGGAGAGAAATAGAAAAGTTGAGAAGGGATAGAACAGTTGGGAAATGTATGAACTTAGGGGGAGCTTGTCACAAAATTCATGAGAGCACACAAATAGGAGGAGCATTGTACTATGTTCATGATCTTGTGCATATTTTGATATAGCTCTTTGTTTTTGTCTCACTTTTCTATACTTGTTTGCCATCATCAAAAAGGGAGATATTGTTGGCATAGTTAGCCAACTAACTAAGTCACACTTTAATTTTGATGATGACAAACAAGTACCATGGCAACTAATGTGTTCGTTAAGTGATTTTTCAGGGCTAAATTGACCAAAGGGAAATTCCATAATTTCAACATATTCAACTGCCCCTAAGATGATCAAATATGAAATTCCATGGTCAAAGGACATCATAAAAATTTTACCAAGGAAAAAATATTCAAAATCATGGCAAAAAATCAAGAAGAAGATGACAGGAAAATTTGGTAATTTTGCATTGGTCAAAGTCTTTTAGAAAGTCAAAACATGGGAGTAGAAGAGTTCATGTGCAATTGAAATTTGTCCAAGAGTATAAGTTGGGTACAAGAGTTCATGTGCAATACAAATTCAAGTCAACTACTAGAGTTCATGTGCTATTGTAACACAAATTCAAGTTGGCTACAAGAGTTCATGTGCAATACAAATTCATGAGGCTACAAGAGTTCATGTTTAAGAATGACTTGGATTTTATAAGTCCTATAAATAGTCAGCTCCCTCTCCTTATTACCTATGCAAGCTGCCCCTCTCTTCAAAGATCTAAACCTAGTCTGCTCTCATCAAATCTCTAGCAAACTACCTAGTTGGCCTACCCATCTACTCTCCAAGCAAGCAAGCAAGCTGGCCTTTCTTCAATTCCTTAGCAAGACCAAGCATGACCGTCCCCTCAATAAAGTCAATCAAGTGCATGGCCGAACCCTCTCCATATTGATCAAGCAAGCAACTTTAGTAGGCCTCCTTCTATCCTTAACATCATACAGGCAGCACGAAGCAAGGACCAAGCCTTGATCAACCTTTCCTCTTGCTCAGGTGCAGACATAACAAGCCAAGGCCCCACTCGAGCCCTTCCTTAGCTCTGCTCTAGGGTACAAGCCATCGGATTTGAAGGCCACTCTTGGCTCCTTCATATATCGGGTGCAAGCAAGCCAACAAGGAGCATAGCCCAGAATAGCAATCATGACCCTAGCTGACCTTCTCTTTGTTTCTACTCGGGAGCTTGTTTCTTCGGTGCACACAAGCACAACATCTAGAAAGAGCCCAACCTCCTTCTGACCTATGGCGAAAACATTGGCTAGACCCAGGCCAGACCCATGCTAGCACCTATGTCAGACCTAATCCAGCTTTGTAATCCTTTTTTTCCAAATACATAGAAGGTCTTGAAGAAATCAGGAATTGCAGTTTTAACTCTAGAACTTCAAGCGATGATATCGCTTGCTACAAAGATTCGATTACGCATGGTTTTGCCAACACAATTACGATCTAACGATCTACGCTATTGTGATATATATCTGATTTTTTTTCTTCAGTATTAGATCAGTTAGCATTATTTTTGATGTAGGATTGTATTTTTGTATAGCTTCATAATGAGGCCATCTGTAAGCTTATATTCTCTAAACTGATTTCTTTAATAGTTTGATCACTACCCGTAAGTGTGATTTGGTTCTTTTGTGGTTTCAAAAATGGTTAAATCCTCGTGGAGAGGTCGAAGTAGTGGCGGGCAGCCAGCTCCGTTAAAATATGTAATTTGCATTACTCTGATTACTTGTGTTTGATTTTTGTGCCATAAACCCTATTCACTTCCATATAGGGGTTTTCACTTTAACGGTAAGATTCTTGATCAGTAATGCCAGATTTTTGTGGTCATACTCTAGTGACGCCTAGAATCCACAAAATGTGGACTCCCACTCCTTCCACCAGGTAGTCCTTTTCCTACTTCATCTTAGCCATAAAGGTGCAGTCCTTGAGCTTTTGCTTTTCCATTTTGAAAGTGGTATCTTGCTTTTGGATTGAGGTCTTAACATAGAAAAGTTTCCCCTTTAGCTTGGTGATGGTCTTACTCTTTGTTTGGAGCTCATTCATTATGTATCTAAATGTAAAATTATCATTGTGGAAACATCAAAAGATCTCCACAGCCATAAGCATACCCCATAAGGAAGAAAACCAAATGTAACACTTGAAACTAACAGTAAGAAGATTGACTTGAAGGGAAAGGTTGAAACTCTACCAGTAAGAATACATTTTCTACACGAAGCAGTATGTTGTTAGAGATAGATGCAAAGCTTGCTTAATCTAGGCTGTGGTGCCTTAGCTAGTGCTATGGTAGGAAAACTCTTGGAACAAGAAGGCGTAATTAAAGACACTCACCAAGGGACACCCAATGTGCAATTCATCTTATGAGAAGTGGAAAGGTGCCTCCTTATGGAGTAGGCCTTGCATTAGGGAGGAGGTAAAGCTTAGATGGTAGTGATGGCCACTCGCTCACTTCGGGCTTCTGAAACTGGAGGTATAGGACCCATGCATATTAGTCGACATCGAGTCAATCAGTTAGAATAGTGGCAGGAGCCAGGGAACGACCCCATCGTAGGTAGCTGAGGCCTCATGTGGCTTCGTTAGGCACCTCAGCTTTAATGGGTTAAGGCCAAAGTGCCTTCATCCCCCAATAACTTTGCTACAGACTCTAAACAACGAGGTTCATCCTTGGGTGCTTGGTATCCATTCCTATATGAAGAAAGCAAGTTTAAAGATGAGTGAAAATTAAAAATATCAGGCGTAAAGTGAGGTGAACGTTCACCACATTTTCTACCCTTGTCATCTACTGTAGGACCAACTTCATTAACTAATATGGGCTTAGAAGTCCTTTCAAGCTGCCTCTTAGCAAAGATTGTAGCTTCTCTCTCTCCTTTTCACAGGGCATCCTTCAATATAATCACCATCTACTACAATACGTACTAACCTTTTATTCATGCTTCGTTAATTACAGGGTAGAGGGAGAATACTGTTTAAGCTCTTTATGAATAAGAACGTATGCATTCACTTCTTGTTCTTGACACTACTACAAATTACAAAAGGGACCTTTAACAACGCTTAAATAAGGCCTTTAACAGCGCTTACGTGTGCTATCTATCTCGCCACTGCTAAAGGGTGGCTGGTTTTAAAGCGCTTTACAAGCGCTGTTAAAGGGGGCCTTTAAAAGCGCTTGTTTGTGCAAGCGCTGTTAACCGCGCTTCTTTAGTGTAAGCGCTGTTAAAGGCCCCCCCCCCCCCCCCCCCCCCCCCCCCCCCCCCCCCCTAACAGCGCTTGTTAGTGTAAGCGCTGTTAAAGGGGGGCCTTTAACAGTGCTTTTTCAGTGCAAGCGCTGTTAAAGGCCCCCTTTAACAGCGCTTGTTAGTGCAAGCGCTGTTAAAGAGAGGCCTTTAACAGCGCTTGTACTAAAGAAACGCTGTTAAAGATGGACTAAAGAAGCGGGCTTTAGTTCATTATCTGAACAATAACTATAGCTATATCCTTATCAAGTGAGATTATATGTGTCTTACAAATTAAGTAAACCTACAGACGCATAGCGATGCTTTGTGGCGACGCCTTCATAGGTCACATGCTTGTAGCTTCATGTTATGCAAAATGATATATTGATCTAAAGCTGCAGGAAGTTTGCAATACATATGCTAAATTAAAAAAAACTTGTTACTTGTTTCATAAATAAGATCTTAATGAAACAGTCTCGAAGGGTTACAAACAAGAGAACTCTTATACGAAGACTGGTTACTTAATCCGGCCAATTCACTAATACACGGGCATCATCGACAGCTTGGTGGAACCATTGTGCCAGAAGCAACTCCATTAGATTGGTTGCAGTAGGATTCTGCTGCTTGATTCCCATACGTTAGCTTTACGTCTTCCATTGATATGACACTGCATGGGTTACTTGAGCTACAGTCAAAATTCACCGCCTTTTGTGTCGCAGACGATCCTCGGACATCTATGTACTTCACTTGACTTACCCTCACGTGAGAACTCTGTTAACAAAAAGAGACAGAATATCAATGTATTAATCGATCACTATCCATATTTAAGTTGTAAATGCAGTTTCAGCATGTCATGTAGATATATGTGAATGTTGTCTTGCCGAATTAGCTGTTCTTGTGTATTCTGCTTGCACCTAATAAAGCACCTCACATGATGGCATCTGCTTCCATCGGCATCGCCCTCATAAGAGCTCGTACATCTGCCAAACGTCTTGCTCTCCCCAGAAGATTGTGCAAAAATAATTGATCAAAGACCTGAAGCTTATACAACAATCAAATTAATGGGAAACAAGAGAACTCAAGTCAATAACACAATAGAAATGCACATGTAATGAACTGTAAACACAACAATATGTTACACTCGTGAAAAATACTAAAATACTGATATTATGCTATTTTGAATGCATGAACATGTCTATGCATGTGTGTGTATTTGTATTTATTTCTGTATCATGTCCTTCTTGAGAAGCCATGGTTGCCTGTGTCCATGCTTTGTAGATATCATCAGTGGAATAAAAGCAAAACAGAATGGGTTATCAGAGTTTATGTATCAATTGAATTGGCATAAACATCAAAAGTTCTGGTACAAGACATTCAACCCATCATAACGCACAATTTCTGCCAAGTTTCTGTAACTTCTGTAGCAATTATGACAAGACAACCATTTATATGCATTTAAGTGTTGGTGAGAAAATGATCTAATATGTTAAGCAATAACTATTTCAGTCAGTGAAGCTTATTATCAGATGTCAGAATATGCATTGATGCATCATAATGCATAGCAAAGGAAACATATAAGCGTACCATATAAATGAGATCATAAACCAAATATGACAAAACATCAAGAGCAATGAAATGGGAAACATACCTTGCAACATTTCAGTAGTGGCAACAAGAAGGATGACCTGAAAAACCTGATAGTTGGGCACAATGTTTGAAAAGTTAACTCTTAATGTATAAAGATCAATAATATGCACAACGATGAAAGCCAACAAACAACCTGAAAACTTATGATCTCTTAACAGATATTAAGCAGGTATTCAAGCTTAACCCTCGCTTTCAAATTTAAAAGGGAGAAGAAAATTAAATCCTTATATTAAAACACAAGGCTTGATGGTTCGTTGGGTTTTATTTTTGTTTTTTTTTTTTTGGTTTTTTTTGCAGAAAGAACCCCCTACAAATCCCTAATTGCGCGGAATACTGCCCCTTTACACCTCTTTTAAAAATAACCCTCGCTTTTGCTGTTTTGCACTTTTGACCCCCCACAATCCTCACACACACCCTCCCTTTTCCGCTTTCTCACCTTGGCTTCCGATCGGATCTTTTTTGGTCCTCCGTATTGATTTTTACCGTGCACGTGTGCACGGGGTTTTTTCTAGTACGTAAATAAATAAACTAGATGTTTTGGTTTCATACTATTTTCAGTTCTGATGCCACCCATAAGGAACATCATAAGTAATAGAAATCAAATAGAATATCCCAAAAGGTATAAATACCCCAGAAAAGCTGAATCATGTAGTGGTTTAAAGCATCTCCATGTAACAAACCCTTCTTATGTCCAAAATAGAGAGAATCTTCGGAAATAACATAAATTCATTACAAAACAAGTGTGTGTGAGTATAACATACTCTCCAAATATTGGCAGCAAGAGAAAGCAAACTTGCCAGTTGTTTAGTCGCACAATATCAAGTTTCTGCTGATCAAAATCAATGGTGGCATTTTGGAAGTGGAGGTTAAACATTTTTGAAAAGTATGGTCCATTTTGACAGTCTCTTCTTTCTTTTGCTGCTGAAATCCCAACCATGACCAAGCTATATTAACAAGGCAAGTCATATATGACAGAAAATTAAGTTTATAGTACCGACTTGAATCCACTTTGCAACAACATGAATCTTGCTACAGTCAGGCATCCCAACCATGTGATCTGAATCATCACTTTCCCCTATGATGAAGAATAATAAGCAGTAAGGAACATAACCGCAAAAGAAAAGGAAATAAAACTAAAACTAAAACTCCAATATGCTTACGTGTTCATCATCAATGTAATGTTGTCTCCTTTCAAGAGAATCCTTCCTGATAAAAATACAAAGAACCAGCTTAGCAACGAGAAGGTATAAAAATGTGAACAACTAGCACATGTGCAATTCATAATTGCTGATGTTGTAACTTGCTGATGCAGAAAAGAACTCGGTTACATTCATAATTCCAGCCTCTCACACAAAAATAATTAGACGATGAAAGGTTCAGTGCAGGTTTAGTATCGCTTACTAGTTAGTGTCAAACCACTTGGTCATTTCCATGGCGGGGACAGAAGCATTTCCCCTAGCCATTGAAAAGTAGGTGTCGAAACCAATCTCTCCACGTTTCCAGCCGTATCTTTCAGGGACAGCACCAAGCATTGCAGTCGTATCAAGCATCTGATCATAATACGAGAAAGTATTGCTGGGAATGTACTTGATCCCAGCACCAGCCATTTGCTTCCAAATGGAAGCCCTGAGATCTACGGCAACCTTCTGCAAATCCTCTGCAGAGCTCTTGCCATCCCAGAAAGACTCAATGGCAAACTTGAGTTCTCTCTTTGGGCCCATACGTGGATATCCAACAATATGTGACGTCATCTCTCTGTTACCAGATGAGATAACATATCAGACATCAAATATAGTGCACTGATCGAACTCGACTAACAGGAACCAATGCCCTCAAACATTACAAGAATTCGTAGGTAAATTGGTATCAAACGACTAAAAAGTAAGAAAATAAGTCATTAGCACAGCACCGTCATTTGTAGTAGTCGGTAAACACCAACCAATGAATAGAAACAATGAAGTTTGTGCACAAGTTTGTATCTTACCAATAAACATAATTAAGATCATTTTATTATCTTTGCTAGTTCATGAGTTACATCACATATCCATAGCTATCATAAGTAGGCGTGTCTTATCCATCCACTTGCATGTATTTATCTCAATTCCGTGTGTGTGTGTATTTACAATGTATCCTTTTTTAGATGCATAGGAAATATTGTTCAAAATTGAAGAGAGCACACAATCGCATGACAGTACATTATACAATGAATTCTTCGAAGTAGCTGACCATTGTTATTCTTTTACTTTAAAATTAATTGGCTCCCTAAGAAGTAGATCGAACCAGACCCAAATTATAAGGTAACCACAGAACTAGGTTTATCAACTGGACCTAAAAAAATTAAATACAAACTTCATTGGTTATATTTTTTTTAAAAAAACCATACTTATTTGAATTGAAGTACTATAAAATATCATCGGGGCTAACATCGCCTAAATATGGAAGATCAAGCGAGCATGGTGTAAATAATATGTTTTCCGAGCAGACATAGCCTATCAGTAAGCCTTGGTCAACATAAAAAAGTCTGTCATTTCTTTCGTTTTCATCTGAACATAAAATGGAAATAAAAAATTAGGCTGGTGTGGTCAAATACTAAATTAGTTTGGTGCATGCAAATTCAGCTAAGGGCGCTTCGTTACTATTGTTCTAAGTCTATCTCCATAAGATGAACAGTTCAATATGAAATAGTCAGATCTATCCCTTCGCCAAGAAAAAATATTGACGAAAAGCAATGAGCAAGCCATCCATCAATTGATCCATCTCTTGAATGCATTTTGGTTTAACGATTTGAAATAAGGTGAACGGCCCAATGGCGTTCGCAAACTACATGCTAAAAACTGAATTAGACAAGCAATTGTGTAAATGTAATAGCAATTGAGATATAAGAGTCATACAAGTACCATGAACTAAGTCCCAAAATAACATTTGACAACAGTAATAACGAATCTAGCACAAAATCAAGTAAAAGATAACGAGGTATCAAAGATCCGCAAAATAAAATAGAAGAATCCGCTAACAAAGAATGATGATTTTGTGTTCTTTCTAATAAATAACAATAGCAAACCTAACTTTGAGTAGAATCAAAACTTTTACTGAAAGTGAAGAATGAAAGAATGAATCTACCTCAGATCCACTGAGAAAACACTTGAATAACACAGACAAGGGCAGATCTGATAAGCTTTATTTCGAACAAAAGAATTTGAAAAAAAAAGCAAGATCTGAAGTTTTCAAGCTTACATCCGATAAGATCCAACAAGATCTAAACTCTCAAATTTCCATTCAAAATCTAGATCTAAAATAATAAAAAGGTTCGGATCTAAGTAACTCACCTGCAGCATACAAGATCAAGCACTGAAAAAACCTAAGATCGGATATAAACCTACTACTTCAAAAAAGACAACAATAATCAAAGAACAGATCAGCTTTATCGAAAGCACTTACCATCGCCTCGATTGATCGTGCGGGCAAGCTTCAAACTAATGTAGCCGGCATCTCCGAGCCTCTTCTCATACATATCAACCAGTTCTTTGTTCCCTAGCCACACCTCCTACATTCACAAGAGATTTGAGAAATTATGGCCAAAAAATCCCAAAAATCGGATCTTTAAACGAGTAATGGGTCCAAATTGATCCATACCTGAAGGTAGATAATCGAAGATCGCTCGACGAGCAACTGATCGATGATGCTCTGATTCCTGCTCAGCCAGTAAGCCATGTAATGGCTCTCCCTACAACTCTGATCCTGCAACCAACCAAAAAACCCCCACAAAAATCAATCAAAAACTTGAACAAAAATAAAAAACAAAAACCAACTATCATTTCTCTCTCTCATCCCCACCTCCTTGTCGAGTCTCTTGTAGATTGGCACAAGAATGTTGAAGGTTGTGCAAGAGACGCAGGGATCCGCCATTGTCCCGTAACCAAAACCTCTCTTCGAGAATGGTGAAGGGCCAGGTGACTTGGAACGTCGAGTTGAGGATCTTGTTGACGATGGAGTCGATCAAGGGGCGGATGAACGACGGATCGGAGAAGGGAGGGGAGGAGGTGGAGGAGGCTAGGGCGTGTTCTTTTGAGTGGAAGTAGGGGAGGGAAAGTTGGGAGGAAAAGGAATTTAGAAGAGAGAGAAATGCGGTTGTGTGTTCTTTTGGAGGGAAAGTTGAGAGGAATTGGTAGAGGAAAAGTTATGTGGGTCCCATTAAACTTTTTTGTGTTCTTTTGGGGTTGGAAAAGTTGGGAGTTGAAAATGGGATTGTGGTATGTGGTAGAGAGAGGTGAGAATAGGATAATTTAAACCCCCTCCCCCCAATGGATAGCAATTGAAACATGCACATATCACCATGCACAAAACATGGCGCATATAGAGTCTGGCAGCCAGAACCAAGGGAAGAAAAAATTTCAGATTCATATGGAAATCAATTGAAACATGCACATATCACCATACACAAGACAGTGAGCATATAGAGTCTGAAAGACAGACCAATGGCAGGAAAAATTTCAGATTCATATGGATGCACTTCACAAGCACAAGCAGAAAAATCTCAGAATTGTAGTTAATCATTTCCCAATTTTGGTTGCTTGTGGTGGCTCAATTTTTATATACCGTCTACATGCATGCACTTCACAAGCGACAAATCTTACCTCAGAAATAGTGAGCATATAGGGTATGGCACATATCCACAAGGGAACAAAAAACATCAGATTCATATGGAATTCATATAAAGACATGTGTGATACAGATAATAAAAATGAACCAACCAGCCAACCTTCTAAGAAATTGGGAGTAGAATGACAAACGGTCATATGTGAACACCCTTCATCATTGGGCATGAAGTAAACATATCGGTGAGACTATATGGTATTGTTCACAGAACCAAGGGCACAAAAAAGACCAGATTCATATTGATGTCAAATGAAACATGCACATATCACCCTACACACAAGACATGGAGCATATAGAGTCTGGCAGCCAGGACAAAGGGGAGAAAAAAATCAGATTCATAAGGATATCAAATGTAACATGCACATATAACCATGCACAAGATAGTGAGCATATAGAGTCTGAAAGGCAGACACAAGGGAAGGAAAAATTTCAGATTCATATGGATAGCAATTCAAACATGCACATATCACATGCAAAAAACCATAAAAGAGTACATACAATTATTAGCCCTCAGAAGTGTAGTTAATCATTTCCCAATTTTGGTTGCTGGCGGTGGCTCAATTTTTATATACCGTCAACATGCATGCACTTCACAAGCGACAAATCTTACCTCAGAAACAGTGAGCATATAAGGTATGGCACACAGCCACAAGGGAACAAAAAACATCAGATTCATATGGAATTCATATAAAGACATGTATGATACAAATAATAAAAATGAACCAACCAGCCAACCTTCAAGAAATTGGGAGTAGAATGACAAACGGTCATATGTGAACACCCTTCATCATTGGGCATGAAGTAAACATATCGAGCCTATATGGTATTGCTCACATAACAGGGAGCATATATGGTCTGGCAGCTAGGACCAATGGGAGAAAAAATTCAGATTCATAAGGATAGCAAATGAAACATGCACATATCACCCTGCCCAAAACAATGAGCATATAGGGTCTGGCAGCCAGGACCAAGGGGAGAAAAAAATTCAGATTCATAAGGATATCAAATGAAACATGCGCATATCAACCTGCCCAAAACAATGAGCATATAGGGTCTGGCAGCCAGGACCAAGGGGAGAAAAAAATTCAGATTCATATGGATATCAAATGAAACATGCACATATCAACCTGCACAAAACAATGAGCATATAGGGTCTGGAAGCCAGGAGCAAGGGGAGACAAAAATTTAGATTCATAAGGATATCAAATGAAACATGCACATATCAACCTTTACAAAACAATGAGCATATAGGGTCTGGCAGCCAGGATCAAGGGGAGAAAAAAGTTCAGATTCATAAGGATATCAAATGAAACATTAACATATCACCCTGCCCAAAACAATGAGCATATATGGTCTGGTAGCCATGACCAAGGGGAGAAAAAATTCAGATTCATAAGGATATCAAATGAAACATGCGCATATCAACTTGCCCAAAACAATGAGCATATAGGGTCTGGCAGCCAGGACCAAGGGGAGAAAAAATGCAGATTCATAAGGATATCAAATGAAACATGCACATATCAACCGACACAAAACAATGAGCAAATAGGGTCTGGCAGCCAGGACCAAGACAAGAAAAAAATGCAGATTCATAAGGTACTGTACCTAGTGTATTGCAAACAAGCTCATATATCCATGTACAAAACAGTGAGCATTTATGGTATTGCAAACATCCAGTATGGCACAAAACAACATGGAATCATATAATATATGTCAAACAGACCCACACACAAAAAGTACTGTACCTAGTCATACTACAGTAGCTACATAATACAAAAAGCACCATCGTCTTCAGCACCCACAAGGTATCCATTAGTTAATACTCCCATTATCCCACCCTTCATCTTCGTAGCCGTCATTACGCTTCTTCTCAAGCTCCGCGATGATGAGCTTTATCTTCATATCCATAGCCGCTGGAGGCATCCCAAGAAACTTCCGACCCCTTGGCTCTACATCGGCGAGATGGTCGTACACCTTAGCCAACATCTCCAACGGATACTCGGTGTGGGAAAAAATACACGTACCCAAATCCTTTTGCCATGAGTTCTTTAAAGCGTCAGCGACATGGTCAACGGCCATACCTACTTTGTCCACTGATTTAACCATTTTCTCCATAATGTCATGAACATCAGGTAGGCGTTGGCGCCGGGTTGTCTTCTTCCCCACTGATGGAGGTGTACGAGGGGAAGGCCTCGGTGGAGTAGATACCCCCGATGAACCCGGGGGGATGTACGGGGTGTAGGGATCGTATAACCCTTGCAATACTAACAGCACACACTAGAGGGTGGGGTGAATAGTGTAATGGCAATAAAATTGTCCAAATAAAATTTAACTTGCAAATGCGGAATTATAAATGCAAGAGGAATTAAAAGGCACAATTAGTCCAAACGCAAACACAAAGAATTACCCTGGTTCCCCAAACTTGGGTACATCCAGCCACACCAATATTCACTGTAATCCCACACATAGAAGTGAATACAAATCTCACAAGGAGATACCACACAAAGAGGATTTATGCCCCACACAAGGACCCAACCAATCCTACACAAGGATCAAGACTCCCACACAGAGAATCACTAACTCCCACTCAGAGAATTAGGGTTAGCCCTACACAAGGACACTAGAACTCCCACAAAGAGAGTTAATTTCCACAAAGAGAATTCCCTAGTCCCACAAAGAGACAACCTCCCACAAAGAGAGAAACTCCCACAAAGAGAGTATCCTAATCTCACAAAGAGAAATAGGAAAACAAATTACACCCTGTAAAGTAAATACTCTTACCTATGCCTTGAGATGCTTACTCATGAATGAATGCAAGGCATGGAAGAGGATCTCCAAGTGTTGGAATATGTTTGAGAGCACTTGGATGATTTCCCTTGAGCTGGACTTCAATGCATGAAGGAGAATGAATGCTCAATAGAGGGAAATGAGGGAGCTTGAGAGTGGCTTAAAGATCTCTTGAGATTTTCAATAGAATCAAGAGTAATCAAGAATCAATCAAGAAGTTTAAGCATAGGCAGCACACTCATATATATAGGAATCCTATATCAAGCCCAAAAACCCAAAGAAACAGCCAAATAATCAAATCTGCAACGGCTAGAAACTGGGTGAAAATGACAGGAACAGTCGACTGATGATCATAAGACAGTCGACTGATCAATGGCTAGAAAATATCCAACAGCTATAATCTGAGCCAGGACAGTCGACTGATAAAGTCAATACAGTCGACTGACAAACAGGACAGGCGCCTGTTAAACCTTCAACAGACGACTGCTGCAGGGGATGGATCGAAACAGAGAGCTGCACTCTTTCTCCAATTCTTCGCACAGGCGACTGATGTTAATACTACAGTCGACTGTCAAATAGTCAGGCGACTGTATATTCTTCATCAGTCGACTACTGTAAAGTATGGAGAGAAGACAGAGAGATGCAGAGATTTGCACTTACGCTAGACAGGTGACTGTTAACCAAATCTCAGGCGACTGTAAATATACAGGCGACTGAAAACTGATTTACAGGTGACTGTGCGTAAAGCTCAAGTTTGAGTCAATAGAAATGATGACTTGAGCAGTGCATATCAGGCGACTGTAGAAGGATCTATAGGCGACTGGATATCACCCAGTCGACTGTGTTTCCCTCAACAGGCGACTGATGGAAAGAGTGAACCTATTGGGTTGGATTCTATGATAATCATAAGGTTCACTAAGATGGTTAAATGCATGTTCATGAATGAGGAAACGCTCTAGCAAGGCATTACATCAACCCTAGACTCAAAAGAGAGAGAAAGCAATAAAGTAAATTACATGGATTACAATGTTTTCAAAAGAGTCTAAGTTTACAATCTTGATGCCTTGATTGCTTTCCATCATCTCCAAGCTTTTGGCACTCCTTGAGTCCAAACTTTGGTACTTCCTCACATGATGTCCATCCTTACACCAAGTGATTAGTCTCTAAGAAAGATATCCTTGAAATAAACTGAGAGACTAAGACATGAGATTCATTAGCAACAACATAATGTTGTGATCATCATCAAAATAAGATTGGTATGAAACACCAATACTCAACAATCTCCCCCCTTTTGATGATGACACACATTATGTAAATCATAAAGAATTAAAGCACAATGCTAATGATCTCCCCCTAGTTATATGCACCAATTATATAATGAGCTACAAAAAGGTAAATACTCATAATATCAATAACAACAAGATGACATATAATAGGCATGGATTACATAAACCAATTGCAGAGAATAAAGGCATGCAAACATGAAAGGTTTATCTAATCTCATATATCTCTCCCCATATGCATATGTATATATCTCCCCCCTATAGATATGATCACATAATGCATATATCTCTCCCCCTTGACATCGTCAAAAAGGTGGACAACAAAAATATCCCCCTTTGCCATCTTAACCAAGATGTGACAATATGCATGAAAAGAAAGATATGTATGATACCAAATTTGAAATTTTAGTGGGTATCAATTCACTATCCCATGCTCCCCCTAGATCATAGAAATGGTCAACTTTTGACTTCTAGGATCTAATATCAATTAATTATTTGAGCCATGGGCCATAAAAGTGTATCAAAGCAACAGATATGGAAAAATCAAGCTTCAAAGGTACACAAGGATATTGCCAAAATCAATGGAACATGAAACAAGTTGGCAATAAACAAGAGGTTTTGTTTGAGACCAAAAATAATGATCTCAAATAACCTCCGAAATGAGAGTTAAAATATGTCTTAAAATAATTTAAACATATAATATATTAACTCCCCCATTGACATACACATGGATCAAAAATGCATGTATGTCAATAAATCCCAAGGTCCCAATTTTCATGAAAAGAAATAAATTTGAAAAATGTTTCCAAAATCATGAAACACACACAATCAATGGGTATGCTAAAAAAACATAGAAGCACAATACCCATGCCATATACAAATGTGTGAGGAACCTAAACATTAGGTAACCAAACCCAAGAGGAGTTTGATTTCCTAACATAATCACACGAGGTGATCACATCCTTAACTAGAGAGTTGATGTAGCTATCTCTCTCTTGCACACTACCCTTAGTGGGAATCCACAATCTCAAGGACTTCCTAGGCAATGGTTTTGCCTTTGCAAGAGGGAATGATGTGGCATGCTTAGGTGTAGAAACAAATTTCTTAGCATGCAAAGAATGAGGATTTTGCTTCTTAGCAAAAAATGAAGATTCTTCATTCTTCCTCATCACCTTGTGATCTACATGCTTCTTGTTGGTGTTATTGTTGTACAACAAGGCATGTTGATTCTTCTTAGGTGATTTAACAATATTTCTTGAATTTGCACCATAAGAAGAATTAGAGGTGGGTTTGGTAACCACATTTTGAATATAACCCAAACCTCCTCTATGATTTGCCGGATGTTGTTTTTCCAACAAATCGTGGAGTGAATCCCTAGAATACACAAAGCTTATGAGCTTCCGGGATTCCTCTTCACATTTCAACGTAAGTTGTTGAATGTGAGCATCTAAGCTAAGGTTTTGAGCTATGAGATTTTCATTTGAAATGCTCAATTCCTTAACTTGAGAGAGAAGTGTGTCTCTCTCACAAGTGTCATAAACATGCCTTTCATCATGAACTACACTAGATGATTCTAACTCATGCACCCTACTCATAGCATTATCAAGTTTAGCTTTCAATTTATCATATGAATCGATGCACTTACTTGCCAAATTGGAGGCCACATTTAGGCGATATTCAAGCTCCTCATAGGATGGCTTTTCCTCCTCGGATTTCTCATCACTATCCTTCTCGCTTGAGCTTGACGAAGAATCTTCCCCATTAGCCATAAAACAACTTTATTCTTTGGAGTTGAGCCATGTCTCTATCTCTTCATCGCTAGAGTTAGATGAAGTTGATGAAGAATCATCAAAGGCAACGAAACACCTTTGATCGTGCTCCTTGTCATCCTCTTCTTCATCATTAGATGTGTCCCCATCAGAATCATCAAATGTGCCAATAAGTCCCTTCTTTTGGTTCTTGACCTCGGACTTGGTTTTCCAATGTTTCTTCCCTTTACCCTTACCGGTATCTATGTTGAGTTTGGAAGGGCATTCGGTGGCCACATGACCTATTCCACTGCAGTTGAAACAAACCAACTTATTAGACTGTGAAACCAACTTTGATGAAGACATACCTTGATTTTCCTTGAGGAATGCCTTGAAATTCTTGAATTGCTTGGCAAGCTCGATGTAGTCATCGTCACTAAGAACTTTTTCTTCACCACTTGGAGCCTCTTGTTGGAACTTCTTTTTCCACTTGAAAGACTCCTTCTCACCATGCAGAGCAACACCCTTTTTCTTCTCGGGCTTGGTTGACTGGATCTCTTCCTTATGTTGAAGTAGCACTTCATGAGAGATCTCCAATGTATGCCAAATACCATTAGCCGATTTGCACATGGAGATGCGATCGAACTCATCCGGAGTGAGGGCGCAATAGAGAACACACATAGCCCTAGCATTGACTTTGATCAAGTCCTTCTCCGCTTTAGTTCTCAAGGCCGCGGGAGTAGAAGGCTCCTCGAAGGGTGACTCTGCTATGTCCCAAAGGTCGTGACTCTTTAAGTAGACCATCATCCTGATCTTCCAACTCGGATAGTTGGTTCCGTTGAAGAGCGGGGGTCGGACGGTAGAAAGACCTTCTTCATGAGGCGCGAAAGTAGCGTTGAATGCCATCGTTGCAGTATGCTTTAACCTCGCTCTGATACCAATTGTAGGGATCATATAAACCTTGCAATACTAACAACACACACTAGAGGGGGGTGAATAGTGTAATGGCAATAAAATTGTCCAAATAAAATTTAACTTCCAAATGCGGAATTATAAATGCAAGAGGAATTAAAAGGCACAATTAGTCCAAATGCAAACACAAAGAATTACCATGGTTCTCCAAACTTGGGTACATCCAGCCACACCAATATTCACTATAATCCTACACAGAGAAGTGAATACAAATCTCACAAGGAGATACCCCACAAAGAGGATTTATGCCCTACACAAGGACCCAACCAATCCTACACAAGGATCAAGACTCCCACACAGAGAATCACTAACTCCCACTCAGAGAATTAGGGTTAGCCCTACACAAGGACACTAGAACTCCCACAAAGAGAGTTAATTCCCACAAAGAGAATTCCCTAGTCCCACAAGGAGACAACCTCCCACAAAGAGAGAAACTCCCACAAAGAGAGTATCCTAATCCCACAAAGAGAAATAGGAAAACAAATTACACCCTGTAAAGTAAATACTCTTACCTATTATGCCTTGAGATGCTTAATCATGAATGAATACAAGGCATGGAAGAGGATCTCCAAGTGTTGGAATATGCTTGAGAGCACTTGGATAATTTCCCTTGAGCTGGACTTCAATGCATGAAGGAGAATGAATGCTCAATAGAGGGAAATGAGGGAGCTTGAGAGTGGCTTAAAGATCTCTTGAGATTTTCAATAGAATCAATAGTAATCAAGAATCAATCAAGAAGTTTAAGCATAGGCAGCACACTCATATATATAGGAATCCTATATCAAGCCCAAAAACCCAAAGAAACAACCAAATAATCAAATCTGCAACGGCTAGAAACTGAGTGAAAACGACAGGAACAGTCGACTGATGATCATAAGACAGTCGACTGATCAACGGCTAGAAAATATCCAACGGCTATAATCTGAGCCAGGACAGTCGACTGATAAAGTTAATACAGTCGACTGACAAACAGGACAGGCGCCTTTTAAACCTTCAGCAAACGACTGCTGCAGGGGATGGATCGAAACAGAGAGCTGCACTCTTTCTCCAATTCTTCGCACAGGCGACTGATATTAATACTACAGTCGACTGTCAAATAGTCAGGCGACTGTATATTCTTCATCAGTCGACTACTGTAAAGTATGGAGAGAAGACAGAGAGATGCAGAGATTTGCACTTACGCTAGACAGGTGACTGTTAACCAAATCTCAGGCGGCTGTAAATATACAGGCGACTGAAAACTGATTTACAGGCGACTATGCGTAAAGCTCAAGTTTGAGTCAATAGAAATGATGACTTGAGCAGTGCATATCAGGCGACTGTAGAAGGATCTATAGGCGACTGGATATCACCCAGTCGACTGTGTTTCCCTCAACAGGCGACTGACGGAAAGAGTGAACCTATTGGGTTGGATTCTATGATAATCCTAAGGTTCACTAAGATGGTTAAATGCATGTTCATGAATGAGCAAACCATCTAGTAAGGCATTACATCAACCCTAGAATCAAAAGAGAGAGAAAAAAATAAAGTAAATTACATGGATTACAATGCTTTCAAAAGAGTCCAAGTTTACAATCTTGATGCCTTGATTGCTTTCCATCATCTCCAAGCTTTGGCACTCCTTGAGTCCAAACTTTGGCTCTTCTTCACATGATGTCCATCCTTACACCAAATGATTAGTCTCCAAGAAAGATATCCTTGAAATAAACTGAGAGACTAAGACATGAGATTCATTAGCAACAACATAATGTTCTGATCATCATCAAAATAAGATTGGTATGAAACACCAATACTCAACACGGGGGACCCTCAGCGGCCGTCGAATCATGCTCTTGCTGATAATTCGCTTCTTGATCCCCTTCACCATCCGGGTATGGCCCTCCAAAGTTTTGGAAAACATCCTTCCTTGTTCCCCCATTGCCGCATCGTCTCCAACGATTTTTCGAAGGTTCTCAAGCCACGGAATGGGGTGATTCACATATTGAATCCTTTTAGGATTGGCCTGCACACACACATTGGTGCATTTTATTGTACGGTATGTAAAATACATATGAAGACGATGTCGACTTATGTATAAAATTGGAGTTCATACCGCTGCCCACGAGCCATAAGATTCCGGCCCAATGTAATCGTCTTGGTATCATCACACCATCCCGCGCCGCTAATGGCCAAGCATTCATTCACTTCGGCGAGACGAGTATGGAGGGTTTTATAGTGGTTCTTGATATTTAGCCCGGTATATGTTGTTTGAAATAATGCATTGATGTGGGCCGCTGCAGAGTTGAAGGCAGTAAGCTTGAACGACTTATCGCCTTTATTTCCTTCATCTACTTGCTCCGCAAGGTAAGGGATAAGTTCCAAATCATGCTCCCACGGCCACACTTTGTTCACAGGGGACTTCGACTTTTTCCTTGGGCTTTCCACTGAAGGCTCCTCCAAATCATCGCGGCGACTCGACTTCCGCGATGAGTCACTTCTCCTCCTCATCGAGTCATTCCCGATAGGCGATGAAGTCATGTGGATACCCATAGGGGGAGACGTGGTAAAATAATGTGGGTTTCCCATTCCTTCCCACATCCCCCCCCTTGTAGCATATGCATGTATCCAGGGGGAGAAGGAATTTGCATTGGCATGCTATATTGCCGGTAGTTTTGATAGGGCATACTTGTCCCTCTACCTTGCAAGCCTTGTGTTGGGTAGTGGAAGTCACCCACCCTACGCGCCATCAGTCGCAACAGCGTATTCTCACTCCAACTTTGGTTCGGATTTGTCCGGTCATTCATACGCCCTTGGTTCGGATTCCCAGACATGACTGCAATAATAGAGCAAATGCAAATATCAAACGCGAAATGAAAATTTAATAGAGCAAATTTAAGCTTCAATTGGTGACATGATAGGAAAACGTCTTTGCATGCCATAGCCATAAATAACATATAAAGTGGTATTGAGGCCACATACATACACGTCATATGCATAAATAAAACATAAAGTGTTATTGAGTCCACATCCTTGCATGCCATACCCATAAATAAAACACAACAAACACGTCACATGCCATGTTCACTTGTGTTCCCATTATTATGAATTTTACAATAGTCAACCCATATATCCCATGCAATTATATCCCTCCGCATTTTCCACTGGTCCCTTTGTTGGGTTTGTTCACGTAATGGCAACTGTTGTGACATATCCATAATCGAAGCATCTTGCTCATTAATAACATCACCGTCTTCCTCGATCACAACACCATCATCTAGGAGATGAGGGTCATGCGGATCTTGTATCTGGATATAATTATGCAAAACCGTGCAAGCAAGGACTGTGTCAACCTGGCTTGGGAAGGGATAGTGGGGCTTGGATGTCAAGATCTTGAACTTGTTCTTCAGGATACCAAAGGTAGACTCGATCTTCGTCCTTAAGGAAGAATGGCGCAGATTGAAAAGTTCTTTGCGATTTTATGGAACTCGATCGGTATGGTCCTTCAAATGGTATCTAACACCCCTGA